>JAQZBX010075733.1:0-14554 GCA_029593785.1 Cabassous unicinctus
GGGCCTCCTTGTGAGGGCAGGCCGGCTGGCGTGGCGCCGTGGGCTGATGCAGCAGGGCCTCACAGCAAGGGGGAGATAAGCAGACACAGAGAAGACACGCAGCGAATGGACACAGCAGCACAAGCAGCAAGGGGGGGATAAATAAATAAAAATATATAAATCTTTAAAATAAATAAATAAATAAAATAAAATAAAATACCAAAAACAGGCTATTAATACCCTAACACTCCTGCTTGGCCAGTGCAGTTGCCTCCACCCTGGTCCCCAGCTCCAGCCCTCAATCCCCACAGTCTCTTCCCCTGCAGGGACCAGAGGAGTGAGCGTGTAAATACCTGAGACAGGGCACACCCTTTCTCTACCTTGCATGGCTCCCACCTCACTCAGAGCAAAAGCCAAAGTCCTCCCCATGGCCCACCAGGCCCTGCACTATCTGCCCCCATCACCTCCCTGCCCTCACCTCCTCTCCACTTCAGCCACACTGGCCTCCTCACTGTTCCGCCAATGCTGCAAGCACTGCCCTGCCCCAGGGCCTTTGCACGTGCTATTCCGGCTACCCAACTCCCGCTCTCACCTGCATTAAGTGTTCTCAGTTCTCATTTCCTCAGTGAACCCACCCCAACCATCCTATTTAAAACTGAAGCCCCCACACCCCAGATTCTCCCAATCCTCCTTCCCTGTTCCTGTTCTGCTTTTTTTTTTCTTTCTTTCTTTCCATAATATTTGACAACTTCTAACATACTTATATTTATGTTTTGTGTTTCCTGTCTCTCACCCCTCACTTGAATTTAAGCCCCCACGCAGGTAAGAATGTTGTTTATTCTCATTTTTATATCCCACACACCTAGAAAGTGTCTGACTTATAGTAGGTGCACAATAAATAGTTATGGAATGAGTGCATGAGCAGAGAAGGCTTGCTTTGGAATATCCAACATTTTGGCTTTCTCTGTACACTTTTGTTGATTACTTCCTCTCTATTGTATTCTGTTTGAGTCCAAGTGCCATTCCTCGGTCCTCTAGAATTCTCTCCGTCCACAGACTTTTCAGTTCTCATGCCTCACCCTTCTAAACCTGAATCTCACGGCACAGTCCCAACACGTGGGCCTTGCCGGGAGCACAATAGCTCTGTAGATTTCCCGTAAGCGTATGCCAGGGTACTGTCACCTCGGCACAGATGACATTTGGGGCTGGGTTATTTCTTGCTGTGGGGAGCCGTCCTACCCATTATAGGATGTTTAGCAACATCCCTGGCTACTGCATGCGAGTAGCATCCCTCTCCATACCCAAGTCATGACAACTAAAAACATCTCCAGACTTTGCCAAATGCCCCTAGGGGCACAAAATCACCCCTAGTTGAGAACCGACGGCCGAGAGGGTCCTTGCAGACTACAAAACCCATGTCCTTGTGAGCTTCCAAATAGGGCTCTTTGGATTCATAGTTAAGCTAATGCAATCTTCTCTTTTCACCCCATTTCAGAAAAAAAAATAAAAATGCATGCTGCAGCCAAATAGTCCCCCAGCCATGCCCGTGGACAAAAAAACAGGCCCACAACCAAGTGACATTCCTGTCAAAAATGCATAAATCAGGAGGAAAGTCCTTCCAAACTGAGGGAATTTTTACAAAATAGCTGGTCTGCTCTCTTCATAAGTGTTAAGTTCACATAAGAGAAGAAAAGATTGAGAAACTGTACTGGAATGAAAGGAACTTAGGAGACCTGACGACTAAATGCAAAATGTGACTCTGAATCGGACCCTTTTGCCATAAAGGACATTGTTGAGGCCGTTGATGAAAAGTGAACAGGGTCTGGGCATTAGACGTTTGTACTGGAGCCAAGCTACCCTCCTGATTTTGAAGATGGCTCAGTGGTTTAGCAGGAGAGTGTCCTTGGGCTTGGGAAACACACCTTGAAGCATTACGAGGTAATGGAATCGCGTCTGCGTGACTCTCAAACAGGTTGGAAATGTCGCCATTTGGGAAATCCAGGTGAAGGGAATATAGTTGCTTTGTGTACTATTTCTGCATCTTTTATATAAATTGAAAAATTATAAAATCATCCCATCAATCGGCAACATTTGAATATGGACTCTATATTAGATAATCGTATTCTATCAACGTCCCGTTTCCTGAGCTTCATTGTTATATTGTGGTTATGCAAGAGGATGTCGTTGTTCTTGGGAGATGCTGAGCAGACAAGATGGCTGCAACTAACTCTCAAAAGGCTCAGGAAATAATAATAATAAATACAGAGAGTCAGACAGAGAGACGAAAACAGAGGAACAGAGATGAAACCAACGTGGCAAATGTCAATAATTGGGGTGTCTTGGTGAAGGATTTGTGGAGTCATTGTACTGTTCTTGCCATTATTATAAGGGTTTGAATACTTCCAAAGCAAACATTGGAAAAATAAGTCACCCCATCTATTATGAGAGTTTTAATTATTTCACGTACGGGATATGGATTTCAAACTGATCCTCTAGCAATAGCCTAGTAGAGACTGGATTTGGAAATCTCAGAAAATAATTGGTTGCCACTATACATTAGCCACAGATAATCCACATTTTACCTCTACCCGCAAGCATTAATTCAACAATATTGTGTGGTCTAGATTGAAATCTGTTTTCCTCTTTGGAAAGTAGCAGCTCCTTCAAGACTTGCATGCACAGGTTTGGAACCAGGCAAACCATATGATAGATGTGCATCTCAGAATGTGGGTGGTTAGAACATTTTGAAGCTGATGAGGAAAAAAAAAATTGAAGTAAAACATCTGCAAGGCAAAATAGGACTCCCTATGATAAGGATCTAGAGTCCAGAATGTATAAAGAGTTGCAACAACTCAACAACAAAAAGACAAATGACCTAATTTAAATATGGGTAAAGGGAGCGGCTGTAGCTCAGTGGTTGAGCACCTGCTTCCCATGTATGAGGTCCTGGGTTCAATCCTCAGTACCTTCTTTAAAAAAAAAAAAATGGGTAAAGGACTTGAATAGACATTTCTCCAATGAAGATCTACACATGGCCAATAAGCACATGAAAAGATGCTCAACATCATTAGTCATTAAGCAAATGCAGATCAAAACCACAATGTGACACCACTTCATACCCACTAGGATGGCTGTTATTAAAAAACAGAAAATATCAAGTTTAGGAAGATGTAGAGGAATTGGAGCCCTCATGTGTCGCACATGAGGATGTAAAATGGTAGCCTCTGTGGAAAACAGTGCGGTGTTTCGTCATAAATTAAACATAGAATTCCCATGTGACCTGGAAATCCCACTCCTATGTATATACCAAAAAAAAAAAAAAAAAAAAAAAAAAATGAAAGCAGGGACTCAAACAGATACTTGTACCTCAGTGTCTATAACAGCATTTTTCCCAATCGCCAAAAGGTGGAGACAGGCCAAGTGTTCAACCAATGAACTGATGAACAAAATGTGGTCTACACCCGTGTGGTAGGTTGAATTACGGACCCTAATTTGGACATGTCTTAATCTCAACCTGCATTCCCGTGGGTTGTGAATCCGTGGTAAAATAAGAGCTCTTGAAGATGTTATTTAGTTAAAATGTGACCTGACCGTGTGAGGTTGGTTCTTAATCCAGATTACTTATAGAGTATTTTATAAGCAGAAGAAATTCAGACGTAGCCAGAGAAAGCCACAGGGAGGAGCCAGAAGCCAGAAGTCAACAGAATCCAGAAGAGAGACGAAAGGATATTGTGTGTGATGCAAAGAAAAGAGATTCAAGCCAAGAAATCTCAAGGATTGAGGCAAGCAAGCACCAGCTGTGCCGATCCCAGAAGGAAGCAAGCCTCCAAGCCTTCAAAACCATGAGACAATACATTCTCATTGTTCGAGGCAACCCGTTGTATGGTATCCGTCATAGCAGCCTGGAAAATTAAGAACACATGCAATGGGGAAGCGGGTGTGGCTCAGTGGATGGAGCCCCCGTTTACCATATGGGAGGCCCGGGTTCGCGTCCCGAGGCCTCCTTGTGAGGGCACGCTGGCCTGAGCGGTGCGGTGGGCTGATGCAGCAACCTCACGGCAGGAAGCGGGTGTGGCACAATGGATGGAGCACCCGTTTACCATATGAGAGGCCCGGATTCGCGTCCCGGTGCCTCCTTGTGAGGGCAGGCCGGCTCGCGCGGAGCCGTGGGCTGATGCGTCAAGACCTCACAGCAAGGGGGAGATAAGCAGACACAGAGAAGACACGCAGCAAATGGACACAGCAGCACAAGCAGCAAGGTGGGGGATAAATAAATAAAAATAAATAAATCTTTAAAAAATAAAAAATAAAAAAACACATGCAATGGAATATTATTCAGCCATGAAAAAGAATGGCATTCTGATACATGTGACAACATGGCTGAACTTCAAAAACATCATGTCAGCGAAAAAAAACACAAAAAGGACAAATACTGTTTCTTATTCCACTTATATGAAATATCTAAAATAGGCACATTCATAGAGACAGAAAATAGAGTAGAGGTCACCAGGGGCTGGGGAAGAGAGGAATGGGAAGTGACTAATTAATGGGTACAGAGTTTCTGCTCGGGTCGATGGCCAGTTTTGGTACTGGACGGTGGTGATGGTGTACAACTTTGTGAATGTAATTAATGTCACTGAATGGTACAATTTAAAAGAGTTAAAATGGATAGTATTGTACAACGCAAACAGTGAACGCTAATGTCAACCATGGACTATAGTTTACAATTATAAAAATGTTCTTTCATCAATTGTAACAAATAATGCCACACAGATGGGAGGTATTAATAAGAGGGTGGTATATGGGAATTCTATTTTATGCATGATTTTTCTGTAAACCTACAGAATTTTTTTTAATCTATTTGTTAAATTGGGATATTTTATGATATATATGTATTTTTTTGTTGTTGTTTAAATAGGCATCCTGTCAGCAAGCAGGACAAGCCAACATTTCCCTGCCCTTGTGTGCAGATTGCATGGCGGGAACTGACGAGCAGTGAGGTGTTGCTGCCAAAATCCCAAAATAGAGCTGCTCAAAACGCCCTTTCACAGCACGTCAGACAAATGCAGAGTGGGGAAGCGACATCCCGCAGTGAATGAATGTCAAACGGAGACGTTGAGACGCGGAGAGAGGATGGAAGCCATACCATGAAAACATTCTCTTTTCTTGTCTCCCCCAAGATCTGGGTCAACATGCCCAGCTGTGGAATCAGGAATCTCTTCCTCAGCTCTCTGGGAAGCAGCACCACCTCATCCAGGTCTTGCCCAGATGCCAAAACAGTCCAGCTTCCTATTGCTAATTCGAGTGTTTGGAATGCTTCCATTGAATGTTTACACTCCAGGTGCTATGCTTAAGTGTTGGAAAACACAGTGGGTTCTCCCAGTTCCTGCCCTCAGGAGCTTAGAGTCCAGTGTGGGAAACAGAGACGTAATGACAAGTGTGGTGGTTTGAATTATCGGACTCACTTCTTCACCCCTCCCTGGACCAAGCCCTGCACTGTGGTGGGACTTGGCAGTCACTCTCACTAGAGTTAGAGTGAGGGTAAGGCCCAAGATTAAGGCCCCGTGTTATGTGTTGCCCTGGCATCTGGAGAAACCGGGAGGGCCTCGAAAGGCCTACCTGCAAGTTCCCCTCCCCACTCTGCTTCCACGTTTAAGGTATGCTAGACAAAGAACCCTCCTTACCCAGAGGGCTAGACACAGTTTCTGCTTATCCCTGAATAACAAGCATCAGTTTCCTGCCAGCTCATGGAATTATTGAAACAAGCCTCTTATATGCCCCCATGGGAACCAGGAGCCACCACATCCTCTTTTTTTTTTTTTTTAGGAGGTACCAGGGATTGAACCCGAGATCTCGTACGTGGGAAGCAGGTGCTCAACCACTGAGCTATACCTGCTCCCCACCACATCCCCCTGTTGTTACAAAACCCACCTCGCATAGCTCCCGTGCTTATTCCCTCCGCTCCCAAGTGCATCCCCTGTGTGGCTGTTTGTGGGGCAGTGTCCTCCCCCAGGAAGTGAGTACATGTGACTAACAAACTGCTGTCACTCTCACCTTCCCAGTGTCACATGTCATGTGTTCAGCCATCCCCATGACCCTAGAGCAGACTCCTTCACCAACCAGGTAAATAGGAGCCAATTAAAACACAGAGTCTCACCCTTGACTTTGAGCTCAGCCATGCAACCTGCTTGGCCAATGGAATGGAATGAAAGAATCGCAGTGCCAGCTCTGAGCCGAGGGCTTAAAATGTCTCAGGTGTTTCCACTTTCCCTCTTGCCTCTGCCATCACCAAAAGGAGGGCTTCCCTCAGAGAGATGCACCTCCTCTGACCAAGGACCCAGAATGAATATATGCAGAACCCAACCCGTAGAGAGAAGCCAAGGTATGAATCAAAGCCACGTAGCTGACCCCAGCTTGCATCAGTCACGTCCCAGCCAACCTTCCAACATGTGAACGAGAATAATTGGTATTTTTGGAACATTCACCAAAAGAGTCCATATGCAAGATTGTAAAGCAAGTATCAATAAATTTCCAAGTATTGTAATCATACAGAGTATATTCTCTGACCACAGTGGAATTAGACTAGAAATCAACAACAGAAAGATAACTGGAAAATCTCCCAATGATTTGGAAATTAAGCCACATGTCTCTAAATATCCCATGGGTCAGAGAATAAATCATAATGGAAATTGGAAAATATTTTTAACCTATTGGTAATGAAAATAGCAAATATCAAAAGTTGTAGGGAAGCAGGTGTGGCTCAATGGATAGAGCTCCCGTTTACCATATAGGAGGCCCCAGGTTCGCTTCCCGGGGCCTCCTTGTGAGGGCAGGCCGACCCGCACGGCCCGGTGGGCTGATGCAGCAGGACCTCACAGCAAGGGGGAGATAAGCAGACACGGAGAAAACACACAGCGAATGGACACAGCAAGCACAAGCAGCAAGGGGGGGATAAATAAATAAAAATAAATAAATCTTTAAATAAAAAAAAAAGTTGTAAGATGCAGTGAAAGCAACAAGTAGAGTGAAATACCTATATTTAAAAAGAAGAAAAGCTTAAAATAGTGATGTTTCAAGGCACTTAGGTTTTGGTCCTTTTCTTATGCAGCAATAGCTGACTGCTACAATAACTAGCATTTACATCATATTGATTATGTTCCAGGTACTGTTCTAAGTGCCTTCTAAATATTATGCACATTAATTCATTGATTCCTCAGAAGGACTGTCGGAGGAAGATCCTATTATTTTCCCCTTTTTAGACCCAAATAAACAGAGCCACAGAGGTTATACGAATAGCTAATAAAGAACAAAACCAGGATTTGACAGGCTCCAGAGTTAAGGCATGTAGCCACTAGGTTATCCTGCCCCCAAAAGAGCAAGCTAATAATGACAATATTGTGATAAGTGTCAAAGATTCACAGAAGTCAGGGGACCTAATTTAGAAGATAAAAAAAATTTAAAAAACTTCCTGAAAGAAGAGATGCTTAAGCTGAGTGTTGGGTAAGAAAGGGGTGTCTGAAATGGTTAAGAGAAAGCCAAGGTACAGGGTTCCGACTGCCTGGCATGGAGATCACACAGTAATTGTCCTTTTGTGTCTGGCTTCTTTCACTCAACATGATGTCTTTAAGGCTCATCCATGTTGTCGGATGATGCTCAAAAAGCTAAGGAAGGTTTCATCAAGAAGGGTCTTGCTGAGGCACTCAAGTTGGAGTTTTATCCCCAAGTCTTTGGGGATTCAAGGTTAAGTCAGGAGGCAACATGATGGGATGTGTATCTCAGAAAGACTGATCCGGGAGGATGGGAAGGGTTGACTCGAGGAGAGGACGGTTAAGAAGCCGTTGAGAGAAATAACAAGTGCTGGTGAGGATGTGGAGAGGTGAGAACCCTCACGCAGCATGGGTGTGACTGTGAAATGGTGCCACAGCTGTGAGAAACAGTGTGGTGGCTCCTCAGAAAGTTAAGCATAGAATTATCATGTAACCTGGCAATCCCACTTCTAGGTAGATACCCAAAATAATTGAAAGCAGGGACTCAAACAGATATTTGCACACCAATGTTCATAGAGGCATTATTCACAGTTCCCAAGAGATGGAAGCAACCCAAGTATCCATCAACCAATAAATGGATAAAGGAAGTGTGATTTATCCATACAATGGAATATTATTCAGTTGTGTAAAGGAATGAAGTTCAGATACATACGACAACATGGATGAACCTTTAAGACATCACGTTGAGTGAAAGAAACCAGACACAGAAGGACAAATATTGTATCATCTCAATGATATGAAATAATTAGATAAGCAAAATCATAGAGTCAGAAACTAGAGTACAGGTTACCATGGGGCAGGGTAGAGTTAGGAAATGGGGAGCTACTGCTTCTATTCTATTTGGGGTGATGGAAAAGTTTGAGTAATGGACAATGGTGATGGTAGCACATTGAGAATGTAATTAACAGCTCTGAATTATATATTTGAATGTGGTTATAAGGGGAAATTTTACATGGTATATATGTTACTAGAATTAACATTTTAAAAACATAGGACTTGGGAAGCGGGTGTGGCTCAGTGGATAGAGCCCCCGTTTACCATATGGGAGGCCCGGGTTCGCGTCCCGAGGCCTCCTTGTGAGGGCACGCCGGCCTGAGCGGTGCGGTGGGCTGATGCAGCAACCTCACGGCAGGAAGCGGGTGTGGCGCAATGGATAGAGCACAGGTTTACCATATGAGAGGCCCCGGGTTCACTTCCCGGCGCCTCCTTGTGAGGGCAGGCTGGCTCGCACGGCGCCATGGGCTGATGTGGCAAGACCTCACAGCAAGGGGGAGATAAGCAGACACAGAGAAGACATGCAGTGAATGGACACAGCAGCACAAGCAGCAAGGGGGGCATAAATAAATAAAATAAATAAATCTTTAAAAAAATAAAAATAAAATAAATAAATAAAAACATAGGACTGTACAACACAGTAAACCCTAATGTAAACTATAGACTATAGCTAATAGTACAATTATAGTACCATACTTTCATCAGCTGTAACAAAGGTACATTAATGCAAGTTATTAATAATAGGGGGTATCAGGAAGCAAATGTGGCTCAAGCGATTGAGCTCCCGCCTACCACACGGGAGGTCCCTGGTTCGGTTCCCAGTGCCTCCTAAAGAAGACCAGCAAGCTGGTGCGACGGGCAGGCACAGCAAGCTGATACAACAAGATGACGCAACAAGAGACACAAGAAGAAAAACATAATGAGAGATACAACAAAGCAGGGAGCAGAGGTGGCTCAAGTGATCGGGTGCCTCCTTCCCACAGTGGATGTTCTGGGTTCCGTTCCCAGTGCCTCCCAAAGAAACAAGGAAGACGAACAGACACAGCAAGTGTAAAGAAACAAGGGGGTGGGGAGAAGAAACAAATAAATAAAATAAATCTTTAAAAATAAATAAATAATAGGGGGTATATGGGAGCTTGGTATTTTCTGCATGGTTTTTCTATAAACCTACAACTTCTCTAATTAAAAAAAAATTTTTTTTTAAAGAAGCCATTAGGGAAGCAGGTGTGGCTCAATCGATAGAGCTCCCGTTTACCATGTGGGAGGCCCCGGGTTCGCTTCCCGGGGCCTCCTTGTGAGGGCAGGCCGGCCCGCGCAGCGCGGTGGGCTGATGCAGCAGGACCTCACAGCAAGGGGGAGATAAGCAGACACAGAGAAAACACACAGCAAATGGACACAGCAAATACAAGCAGCAAGGGGGGGATAAATAAATAAATAAATAAATCTTTAAAAATAAATAAATAAATAAATAAATAAGCCATTAAAGCATCTAGGTGGGTCACAAAGGCTTGAACTAAGCATTAACAATGAAGATCCATTCATTCATCAAGCATTAATTTAGCACCTACTGTATGCCAGATTTTGTACTAGGTATTGCAGATTGTGATGGTTTGAAGATGTACGGACCCCAGAAAAGTATGTCCTTAAAGTTGCTCCATTCCTGTGGGTGTGGACCCATTGCAAGCATTATCTTTTAGTGAGTAAGCCTCTACTAGAGTCCTTATAAGAGAATGAAATTCAGACAGAGAGAGAGAACAAGCCATGAAAGGAAGAGGCTGGAAGCAACAGAACCTAGAAGAGAAGGGAGAAACCAGCCTTGCCACCATGTGCTTTGCCATGTGACAGAGGTGCCAAGGATTTCCAGCGGTCGGTCTTCAGGAAGAAAGCATCGTCTTGATGTGCCTTGGTTTGGACAATTTCATAGCCTCAGAACTGTAAGCTTGTCAGCTAATAAATTCCCATTGTAAAAGCCAACACGCATATGGTATATGGCTATTGGCAGCAAAGCAAACTAGAACAGGGATACAGCAGTAAAACCAAACAAGCAAAAATCCCCACCGTCATGGAGCTGGCACTCTAATGCATCAAATATGAGAGATACATAGAACCAGCAGTCAGGAACAACTGGTGAATTGTGAGAGATCGAAAGAGAGAGTCTAAGAGGTCAGCCCAGTCCTTGCCTGGCCAGGCTGTGTCTTAGTTTCCTGGGCTGCTGTAACAAAGTACTACAAACTGGGTGACTTGAAACAGCTGTAATTTATTATCTCACAGTTGTAGAGGCCAGAAGTCTGGAATCAAGGCGTCAGCAGGGCTCCCCCTGAAAGTTCTATGGAAGAATCCTTCTGTTGGGGGTTAAATCACGTCCCCCACAAAAGGCACATTCAGGTCCCAACACTGGTCCTGTGGTTTGAACCCATTTGTAAAGGGGAAGTTTGAAGATGTCCTTTAGTCAAGGAGGGTGGACCTGAATCCACTATGGCTGGAACCTTATAAGCAAAGGAAACTGGACCCAGGAGAGAAAGCCTTGGGAGAAGCAAGAGGCTGGAAGTCAACGGAACCCAGAAGAGAAAGGAGAAGACAATGCCCTGTGGTGGGCAAGTCCAGGAACGCCAGCAGCCAGCCCCAGTCTTCGAGGACAAAGCCCCTCAATTTGGGGCTTCTCCCAGCCTCAACACCGTGAGCCAGTAAGTTCCCATTTTTTTAAGCCGACCCACTGCATGGTGTTTGTGTGAGCAGCTGGGAAACGGGGGCACCTTCCTTGCTTATTCCTAGTTTCTGGTGGTCCCAGACATTCCTTGGCTTATAAATACCTCATTCCAATCTGTGTCTCCACTGTCACATGATGTTCTCCCCTGATTAGGACACCAGTCCTATTGAATTAGGACCTTCCCAAATTCCATATGACCCCGTCTTAACTAATTCCATCTGCCACTACCCTATTTCCAAACAAGGTCCCATTCTGAGGTACGGGGGGATAGGACTTCCACATATCTTTCAGGGGCCACAATTCAACCCATTAAAGACCAGCAAGTGGAGAAGGCAGTGTTGGGGTGAGCTGGTTTGGGGAAAGAGATGATAAAGCCAGCTTTGGACATGACAAATGGACAAGGCTTATGAAATACCCAAGCGGGGGTTCAAAACTGGGTGGGTTGGGAAAACCGCACCAAACGTAAGATACGGGTTATAGTTAGTAGTAATATTTTGATGATGCTTTTTCATAGTTTATAACAAACGCTTCACAGCAATGCAAGGTGTTGGTGGTAGGGAGATGTACGGGAGCCCTGTATGATGATGTGAGTGTTTGTTTTATAAATCCACAACTTTTACTATATACTTATTGTTTATGTATGTACAGGTATGCATGATATACTTCAATAAAGTTTTATTTTAAAAAAAAGTGTGTTGTTTTTAGCTTGAGCATTCGTGTGGGTGAGACGATTCACTGAGAGTAAAGAGTGGGAAAAAGAAAAAGGACAGAAACCCAGTGGGACCCATTTACGGAACAAGCAAAGGGTGTGATGACCATGAAAGAGAATGAGAGGAAAGTCCAGAGAAAGGGCTGGAGAGAATAGCAAACTGAAATCCAAGGTGTAGCTGATGCTTTATTCTCATTGTGTCATATCCACTCAGAGCAACTCTTTGATTTCTGCACAGAAGTAGCGGGAGAGCTGTGCACACATATTGCTTCCCACCGCAAACGTATGCTGCATGTAAAGAGTCAGCTTTACCAAAGACAGCTCTAGCCTTTGCCCTTGACTACTGGAAGGTGATCTCTAGGCCCCCGGGAAATCCAGCCTGGTAGGAATATCTTTGTTTGCCCCCATCGTATCCATTCCAACCTCCAGAGGAACTGGAAACCAAAGGTATTAGGTCAACTTCCCTGAGTGGCTGGAGATGAGAGATCAGCCACGTGGGTGATATGTAATAGAGCCCCAATTAAAAAAAAAAACAAAAAAACCCATAGGACTATACAACACAGTGAACCCTAATGTAAATCATGGACTATGGTTAATAGTACAATTATAAAAATGTTCTTTCATGAATTGTAACAAATATGCCACATGAATGCAAGATTTTAATTATAGGGTGGTAGATATGAATTCTGTATTTTATGCATGATTTTTCTGTAAACCTATGACTTCTTTAGTTAAAAAGAAAAAAAAAAAATCCTCTGGACACAAAAGCTCGGATGAGCTTCCTTGGCAGGCAATATTCTTTGAGTATTGCCACACGTGGCTGTCCCAGGAGGGTAACGCATCCCTGAGGACAATGGAAGCTTCGCGTTTGGGATGATCCCGGAGCTTGACCCTCGCGCCTGTCCATTTGGCCGGTTCTGTTTGTATCCTTTTGCTATAATAAAATTTGTAATCGTAAGTACAGCGCCCTTCGGGGTTCTGAGTGTCACTCCGGCAAGTTATCGAACCTGAGGGAAAACGTGGGGAGCCCTGGATTTGTAGCCAGCTGCTCAGAAGTGAGGGTGCTGCTGGGGATGTTGAAGGCAAGGCAGCCTTCTGGAAGCCTGAGCCCTCAGACGGTGCCATTTGGCCCAGCTCTGGGCACATGGTAAGTTATTTTTCTGCCTCAGAGCCTTTCTGAAGCTACAGAAAGCTACTTAGCAGACAGAGGAAGGGTGGAGGAGCTCAAGAACAGAAGGCAACCCTCAGCCAATGGAAGTTGGTGGATAAAGGTCCCCGGCCCCCCTGTCCTGCAGAGGGTCCCTCAGAGGTACACTCTGCACCCAGTATCGGCTTTCACTGTACCGTGGTAGAACTGTGTCCCCCAAACTACCTAAGTTCAGGTTCTAACCTCCATTTCTGTTCATGGGACCTTATTTGGTGTAGCAGTTTGATATAGTTATGAATTCCAAAATAGATATTGGATTATGATTGTAAACCGGTCTCCACCTGGGTGTGATTAAATTATGATTAGGGCTTTGATTGGGCCACGTCAGTAGGACGTTGAGTCCCTGCCCCCTTGATGGGCGGGCACTCACAGATAAAACTGCACCATAGAGAAAGTAGTTTGGAGTTCTGATGCTGAGTTTTGAGCTGGAGTCCAGGAAGTGAACACACAGGAGAAGAGCACAGAGGAATAGAGATGGCTCCTTAGGCACAGCAGAAGCCCCGGGAACAGAGACAGAGCCATTCGCCTGATAGTCTACAGCTGGCCTTGTGGAAAGGGGCAAAGCCTAGAGAGCCTCACAGTCTACAGCTGACCTTGTGGAGATAGCAGAGCAGCTGAGCCCGGAGATAAGCAAGTCCCAGGAAAAGAGGAAACAAAGAAGCCTGAACCCTGGCAGACATCGGCAGCCATCTTGCTTCAACACGTGGCAACAGACTTTGGTGAGGGAAGTAGCTTATGCTTTATGGTAGAACTGTAAGCTTCTACCCCAAATAAATACCCTTTATAAAAGCCAACGGATTTCTGGTCTTTTGTATCAGCACCCCTTTGGCTGACTAATAGCATTTGGAAATCGGGTCTTTAAAGACGTGTTTTTTTAAGACGAGGTCAAACTGGACTAGAGTGGTTCCAGAGCCCATGTGACAGCATCCTTTTAAAAAGGGGAGAGGAGACAGATGGACGCTGGGGAGACGGCCGTGTGACAACTGCAGCAGAGAATGCAGTGGTACATCTATAAGCCAAGGAGCATCACGGCCAGAAAGCACCAGAAGCTGAAGAGGCAAGGGAGGGTTCTCCCTTACAGGTCTCAGAGGGAGCATGGCCCTGCCGACACCTTCATTATTGGACTCTGGCATCCAGAGCTGGGAGACAATATATTTCTTTTGTTTTAAGCCATCCAGTCTGTGGCACTTTGTTATGGCAGTCCTAGGAAATGGAGACGTCACTTTGGAAAACACTTTGGTGATTTCTTCTAAAGCTGGATACACACTGATAATATGACCCAGCAGTCCATTGTTTGGGTATCGATCCAAAGGAAATGAAAACTCGGGAAGCAAATGTGGCTCAAGCAGTTGGGTGCCCGCATACCACATGGAAGGTCCCAGGTTCAGTCCCCAGTGTCTCCTAAAGAAGACGAGAGGGAAGCAGGTATGGCTCAATGGATGGAGCTCCCATTTACCATATGGGAGGCCCCGGGTTCGCTTCCCGGGGCCTCCTTGTGAGGGCAGGCCGGCCCGCGCGGCGCGGTGGGCTGATGCAGCAGGACCTCACAGCAAGGGGGAGATAAGCAGACACGGAGAAGACACACAGTGAATGGACACAGCAAGCACAAGCAGCAAGGGGGGCATAAATAA
>JAQZBX010075734.1:0-14550 GCA_029593785.1 Cabassous unicinctus
CTCCTGAGACAGCAGAGTGGCAGTAACTTCCTCAAGAAGGAAATCAAGTGAGTTTATTCATTACACGAGTATCTGATAGCCTTTTGAATTTAAAGTACCTGAGGGAGCAAGCCTATACCAGGAATCCTAGGGCAGTGGCAGTAAGCAGGGTTTTGTGCACCCTTCCCCCAGCTTGGTTCAAAGGGAATGGTAACAGCTGAACTTTCTGAGGATTAGGTCTTTTTGAAGCTGGATGTCAGGTTTGTGAAGAATGTTCTATTTCTGGTTCATATGGACACTTAGGGCATAGCCTCCTGGAGATGTTAAATCTACCATTGGGGTATTTTCCAGAGTTGCCTTTCCTTGTTGGGCTCTGAGCTTCAATTTGTCTTATGGATTGATGTGACTGCTAGAAGGTCTGCTCACCTGCTTAACTTCTCAGCCACCTGCATCTTTGCTTCTCAATCTCCTCCTTTGAGGTTGACTATCATGAGGGGAAAAGGGGTACCACATTTTGTCCACATCACTTGGGCTTCTCTTTTCCTCTTAAATGCTTTCTTCTTTGGGTTTGTAATACCTTCAAACAGATGTCGTTTATATTTTTACATCTTTTGTAAGAGAATTCAGGAGACTGGGCTGAATTGGGTGGTCTGTCATTACTAGAAGAAGGTATTTTCATGACGAGCACTGTTGTTTGAAATGTTTTACTTTGCAGATTTTTAAAATTTTTTATTTGTTTTTGTTTACTTTGCAGATGTTTTGCCTCATATCCAGTTAGTCCAATCTGCATATTAAGAAAATAAGCAATTTTGGATTACTCTTTTTATTTTGTAATAGTGCTTTCAATTGTAAATGTAAGAAATAATACAGAGACATGTTGTGAATCCTTTGCTCAGTTCTATTAAATTTTAATATCTTACAAAACTGTAGAACAATATGTCAACCAGGATATTAACTTTGAAACAGTCAAGATACAGGATATTTCAACAACCACAAAAATCCCTTGTGTTGCACTTCATAGGAACACCCACATAACTTCTGCCATCTCCCCCATCCCTGCCTTGTGGCAACTATGAATCTGTTTTTCATTTCTATTTTTTTCATTTCAAGAATGTCAAATAAATAGAATAATACTGTATGTGGCCTTTGGGATTTGGTTTTTATTCATTCTGAATAATTGTTTGGAGATCCTTCAAGATTATTGCCATAGCAGTAGTTTGTTCCTTTTACTGGCTATGTAGTATTTCATGGTATGGATACACCAAAAGTTGTTAAATGAGTCACTTTTAAGGACTTCTGATTACTTATTTTCTGGCTAATTGTGATGATAAGGTTCATGTGTCAACTGGGCCAGGTTATGGTGCCCAGTTGTTTGGTCAAGCAAGCACTAGCCTAATTGTTACTATGAGGGCATTTTGTGGACTTAAATCCCATCAGTAAGTCGACTGTATCTATGGATGATTACATCTACAATCAACTAAGGAGGTAGCCTTCAGCAATGAGAGGAGTCTCATACACTTGGTTGAAGGCTTTAAAAAGAGAAGTGATGATACCAGCAGTCAGAAGAGAGAACTTCCATCTCTACTTAGGCCAGCCAACTTTTGGGGATTTCATTGAAAACCTTCATTGGAGTTCCCAGCTTGCAGCCTGCCCTACGGAATTTGGACTTGTGCATCACTATAGTCACTTGAGACAATTTTACAAAATCTCATTATATTTACAGATATCTCCCGCTGGTTCTGTTTCCTTAGAGAACCCTGACTAATAACTAATCCAATAATTCTGTTAGAAACTTATGTACAATGTTCCATGTGACCATAAGTCTTCATTTCTCTGGGATAAGTACCTGAGAGAGCATCTGCTAAATCATATGGTATTCACATGGTTAGTTTTATAAGAAGCTGCTTAGTTATTTTCCAAAATAGCTGTGGCATTTTCCATTCCTACAAGCAATGTATAAGTGATGCAGTTTGCCTGCATCCTTGCCAGCTTTTGGAGTTGTCACTGTTTTGTTTTTTTTTTTTTTAAATTTTGACCATTGTGATAGGTATGTCATAATATCCTTTTGTTGTTTTAATTTGCATTTACCTAATAGCAATGATGTTGAACATATATGCATGCGATCATGAGCCCCATCTCTTTTATCTTCATTGGTGAATTTTCTACTCTTTTCTTTGGGACCATTTTCAATTAGATTGTTTATTTTACTCTTTATATATTCTATATGCCAGTCCTTTGTCAAATATATCATTTGCAAATATTTTCTCACTGTAGCTTGTCTTGTCATTCTCATAATAGAGTTTGAAATTTTTCACATAGCAGAACTTAACAATTTTATTACGTCTAATTTATTATTTTTTACTTGTATAGATCCTGCTTTGGGTGTCAGTCCTCAGGATTCATTGCTTAGCCTTAGATCCAGAAGATTTTCTCCCCCTGTGTTTTTTTCTTTATTTTTATATTTTACATTTAAATCTAAGATCCATTATGAGTTAATTGTAAAAAGTGGTGAGTTTTAGATCAAGGTTCATTTGTTGGCCTATGGATATCCAATTGCTCTAGCAACATCTGTTGAAAAGAATACCTTTTCCTCCATTAAATTGCTTTTGCAGCTTTATGAAAAATCAGTTAGCTATACTGGTGTGTGGTTATTTCTGGTTTCTCTTTAAAGTCCATTTATCGATGTGGTTATCTCTCTAACAGTACCACACTATTGACTAGTGTCCTATATACTGCATTTTGAAGTTTTCTTGTTTTTCCTCAAACTTTATTCTTCTTTTCCAAAATTGTTTCATCTATTCTAATGGCTTTATCTTTACATATATGTATTAGAACAATCTTACCTACATTTACAAAGAAAAATCTTCTTGGGATTTTGTTAGGGATCGCATTAAACAAATATATCAATTTGTGGAAAATTGAAATGTTTATTATGTTGAGACTTCCAATCCATGAACATGGTATGTGTCTGTTTCTACATTTCTTTTAGATAATCTTTGATTTCTTTCATCATCATTGCGTAGGTTTCAGTATTCATGCCCTGTACATGTTTTGTTAAGTTTGCACCTAAGTATTTTAGTTTTTCAGCATTTAAAACATTCACTGAATTTTAAATTTCAATATTCAAATGTTCATTGTTATTATTTAGAAAGTAATCTATTTTTTATGTTTATCTTGTATCCTGTGACTTTGCTGAACTCATTATTTCTGGGAGTTTTTTTGTAGATACTTTGGGAATTTCTATGTAATCATCATGTCATCTGTAAATGGGGACAATTTTATTTCTTCCTTTTATATCTGTTTGCTTTTTATTTCTTTTGATTGGTTTATTTCCCTGGCTAGACCTTCCAGCAAAATATTGAATAAGAGTGGTGAGAGTGACCATTTTTGCCTCATTCTTAATTCTAGGAAGAAAGCATTTGATAGTTCAATGTTATGTTGTATTAAGTAATATTAATGTTAACTGTAGGTTTTTGTAGATGCTCTTTAAGTTTAGAAATTACCCCTTTTTCTGAATTTTTTTCTTTCATGAATGGGTGCTGAATTTTGTTAATTGCATTTCTTTCATGAATTGATATGATCATGTCTTTTTTTCTTTTTAGCCTGTTAATATGGAAGATTTAATAGAATGTTTTTACAATGTTGAACCTGGCTTGTATCCCTGGAGTTTGCCTCATCCCACCTTTGTCATGGGGCATTCATCTTCTTATATATTGATAAATTCTGTTTACTGGTGTTTGAGTAATGATTTTGTATCTGAATTCAAGTCATATTAGTCTGCTGTTTTCTATTTTTTTGTACTTGTTTTAATATCAGGGTAATTTGTTTCTTCATAAAGTAAACTGAGAGATGCTTCCTCCTCTTCTAATTTTCTACTGTTATATTTCTTTTTCTAGTGGAAAGCAGACAAGTAAATATGTAGTACATTATAGAAGATCAGTTTGTGATAATATACAGTAATAATAATTATACTATTATATGCAAATTTAAAAAATTTTACTTATTTATTCCCCCCTTTGTTGTTTTGTGCTCGCTGTCTGCTCTCTGTGTACATTTGCTCTGTGCTCTCTGTGTCTGCTTGTCTTCTCTTCTCGTCTTCTCTTTAGGAGGCACCGGGAACTGATCTTGGGACCTCTGAGGTGGGAGAGAGGCACTCAATTGCTTGAGCCACCTCAGCTCCCTGGTTTGTTGTGTCTCTCATTGTCTCTCCTCTGTCTCTTTTTGTTGTGCCAGCTCTCCATGCGGGTCAGGTTGCCACATGGGACAGCTTGCTTTCACCAGGAGGCCCTGGGAAACGAATCCAGCACCTCCCATGTGGTAGACGGGAGCCCAATTGCTTGGACCACATCTGCTTCCCTCTGCAAATTTTTGTGTTATCTTTAGTGTTTGCTCAAAGGATTGTTTGAATCTTTGCTTTTCATGGTCTACAGAGAATTAGATAGTATCACTCCCTTAACCATGACATCTCAACACTATAGTTCCATTTAATCCCCCTTTCCTTTTGTTCTTGCTGTGTGTTTTACATCTTCTATATCATCTATCAATTTTGCTTTAAAGGGTCAATTGTCTGTCAGAATTTTAATAGAAAACACTAACCTTTTATGTTTTCTACAAATTCTATATCCAGTTCTCTTCACTTCTTCCTGTAGATCTTACTTTCCATTAGGTGTATTTCCCCTTAAGCCTGAAGAACTTTCTTTAGCAGTACTTGTATTACAGTTAGGCTAGCCACAAATTGTCTCAGGATTATTTATGTTGCTGTGTTTTATTGAACTCTCAGTTTGAAAGTAAATTTTGCTGGATATAGAATTCTAGGTTGAAAATATTATCTTTTTTCTCTGACATGGAGAGATGATGTCACATTTACTTTGATTCTCCATCTATTAACCTGGGAAATACATTTGATTAATTATATAGATATTTGTTATCTATATAATTTATTAATTATATAGCTATCAAACATATAGCATATTAATAAAATATTTCAAAAACTTCATTAAATTTTTTGTCAATGAAAATCATTTATGCTAAAAAGGGTAACTTGTGATTGACAGTTAAAAAAACAAAAGCAAAAATGCTTCATGGAAAGAATGAAAGCTAAGAAAAATGGTTCTTCTTAAAATAGATAATAATACACACCTAGTTTATTTATAAATTAAATGATTTTAAGCACATTCACAAGCAAAATTTCAAAAAAGTTGGTTACTATAATTGCTGAACTAAAGCTAATATTGTCCTTGGTGATACATTGTATGAGAACAGATAAAGAATAACAAAATGACACTTGTATTAACTATAGAAAATTCTTTTACATCTATTCCAAAAATTATTTTATGTGCAAATGATTTATATAAATAGATAATATCAGTATCAGCTATGTACCAGGCAATATATAGAACACAAGTGTTTTGGTTTCCTAGGCTGCTCAAAGCACATGTCATGAAATGGGTCTGCTTAAACAATTAATTTATTTACTCACAGTTTTGAAGCCAGGAAAATGTCCAAATCAAGGCCTCATCAAGGCGATGCTTTCTTCCCAATGCCAGGCTGCCAACGATCGTAGGCTTCTCTGTCATATGGCAAGGCATATTGCAATGTTTATTGGTCTCTCCCTTCTCTTCCAGGTTACACTGATTTCATCTTGTTTCTGTACCTTTAGCCCTCTTTGTCTGATTTTCATTCTCTTATAAAGGACTACAGTAATAGGATTAAGACCCATTCAGATTGAGGTGGGTCACACCTTAACTGAAGTAGCCTCATCAAGGTCTTACTTACAATGGGTTCAAACCCACAGGAATGGATTAAATTTAAGAACATGTTTTTTTTCTGGGGTACATACAGTTTCAAACCATCACAACAAGTAAATGAAATATATGAATATATATGTATATCTATATGTATTCATATGAAAATGTCAAGTAATTGAACAAAAAAACTTCTTAACTACATCTTTCAGTATATACAATAGAGAATTTAGCAGGACTATTTGTGTGTATGCATAGATACACATACACATATATATGAAGGCTTAATGTATAATTATTTTGGTATTCAAATAATTATAAAGTTATACATTATGTAACAAATGGATTGATCACATATCTTAAAAGATACATGAAAGGCTATATGAAAAAATATAAATAGGCAATTCCTATCTTAATGATTAATAGAATAAATTATTTAAATACAAGATATACTATTTTTATCTTGATGCCAGATTATTGGAAAGTAATTTGGTATTCTTTAGCAGATTTGTAAATTTTTCCTTGGTTTTACATAGTAATTTGCCTTCTAGTATTGTGTTTTAGTTAGCTAAAAGCTGCCAAGGCAATATTACCAGAAATGAGTTGGCTTTCACAATGAGGATTTATTCATTTATAAGCTTACAGTTCAAAGGCTGGGATAAATGTCCAAATCAAGGCATCAGGCAATGCTCTCTCCCTAAAAACTACCGGCTGCAGGCGATCCTGGACTTCTGTCACATGGGAAGTCACATGACGGCATCTGCAGGTCTCTGCCTTTTCCTCTAGGCTCTGTTGTTTTCATTGTTTTCAGCCTCTGGCTGCTCCATTTGTGACTTTCTCCCTCAGCTTCTGTGATTCTTCTCTTGAGTTCCTGTGTGTTTATTTCTGTGTATTTGTCCAGCTTATAAACGACTCCAGTAAGGGGATTAAGACCCACCCTGGGCCATGCCTTACTGAAGTAATCTAATCAAAGCCCCTGAACTGAAGTAATTTAATCAAAAGTTCCCACCTAAAATAGATTCACACCCACAGGAATGGATTAATTTAAGAACATAATTTTTTGGGGTCCACAAAAGCCTCTAACTACCACAGAATGAATCTGACAGAGTTACTCAGACGTTTATTGAAGTATGGATGCAAAAAGTTGAAAGATCTATTTTTTATAAATTGTTCTTGTGTCCATACTACGTCTGCTATGTAGCTTTTTAAACCAATCAGGGAGATGTTAACTAATTACAGAAGTTGTATCTATGTAGTGCTAATAAAAGAAATTAAATTGTAGTTTGCTTACAGAAATATGTACAACTGAGTAAGTATTTTAATTTAAATGCATATTTATATTTACATGTGTTTATTTACATACTTCATTGCTACACAGTTCCTTCTAAAAAAGAATATGCATCAGCATGTTTGGAAAATTTTACTCTGAGCACAAGCCATGTTTGTATGAAATAAAAGATAAATAAAAAATTATCACATAATGGTTTATTACTAAGAATTGCTTTGAAAGAGCTATCTTTTACTTTTTATTTTAAAGTAGTGTAGACTAGGATAAGAAATTAGGCTTACCCCTCAGGAGATTTAGGAATGAAAAAAGTAGTGAGAAAAATATAAACTAGGTTTATAGGAGAAAATAATTTAATTGTGAAACACTTAAAAGAAGTTGAGCTCTAGTTAGTTAGTTAAATCTTTAAATTAGGAGCCATAAAAAATTGTCACAAAGAATGATCTTTTTTTTAAAACTTTATTTCAACTTCAAAAAATAAAATAACAGACAAAAGGCAGCTTAACAAATTATGGAAGCATTACTTTAAAAAATCCTGTCTAGGGATGTTTATCTTATGTAATCCTAAAAAACCTCAATTGTTTCTCCATTGTTCCTAAAGATGAATAAATGGGCACAGATTGGTTAAATCACATGACCAAGGTCTCCATGTTAATGAAGAAAATGAAAAACAATGCTTGATCATATTCACATCTCATAAAATTAAATTCCATATTTTTTTTTACCTTTATCATTGATATAGTACCTTTTTTGCCTTTGCTACAAAAATATTACAATATTGCTGTTAACTATTGTCTGTAAGTTACATTAGTTGTATTTTTTCCCGTGTATCACCGTATTCTTAACACATTGTAGTAGAGGAACATTCTTATATTATTAACCACCACAATCCTCATCTACCATGGAAATCACTATATTATGCAGTCCTTAGAATATCCTCTCACTGTCTTTCAATTAACATTAACCTCCCTAGACTACCTCTTTCAGCCACAATCACATTTATAAATCAGCATTGTTGTATTCGTTATAATGTGTTACATTCAACTCTATCCACTGGGGAAGGTGGTCCTGTGGGGGCTGGGGGTGGCTGCTAGGCATGGACCAGCGGCACTGGGTGTCTGAGTGCAAGGCCAAGCAGTCCTATGTGTGGGCACTGACCACCAATGCCCGGGACTGCATGGGCTGGCAATGGTTTGAATCAACACTGCCTTTGTCTGCATGTTTCTCAGCAGGGCTGGCTGGGCCTGACTCCCATGCCTGGAAACTGGGCAAAACTGAAGAAGAGAGCTGGGCCCTGAGGAACCTCGGGAATGGCCTGGCTGCTGTGGGGGCCTCAATTTGTGGACCTGTCCAATGGATGCAAAATCCTAGCTCTCTGATTTTGAGAGCTCAGTCTGTGCAGCACAGGTGGTGAAACTAAAAGGAGTTTTGAAAGATGAATAGTTCTGCTGGAGAAACTTGAGGGTAATAATGATGGTGATGATGATGATAATAGCCAATATTAAAAAAAAATAGATAAGAATTTTTTATTGTTTTTTATTGCTAGGCCAGCATTAAATGCCAAGTGTATAGTAAAGTTTATCTTATATGCAGGGGCCTCTGTTTCCATGACATCAGAATGAAGGGCAACAAATATCAAGAGTCTGATTACTCTCAAGTTTAATCTGATAAGTATATGGTAAAAGCCTTAAAAATATAACATCATTATATAGGGTTTTATGCCATTTCTTATTATGTGTGTATGTATTAAGATTCTCTAGGGAAACAGATCTGACAAACGATATCTATAAATATTACAAGATTTTATAAAATTGTCTCACGCAACTGTGGGGATGCATAAGTCTAAATTCCATAGGGCAGCATTCTTTCTCAAACCCACTCTGTGAAAACTGTCCTTACTCAAGTGAACCCTGCTAAATGCAAAAATGAAAAATAAAAAATTCCATAGGGCAGACTGCAAGCTGGGAACTCTGATGAAGGTTTTAGATGAATTCCCCAGGAGAAGTTGGCTGGCTGAAGTAGAGATGGAAATTCTCTCCTCTGACTAATGAAATCATCACTTCTCCCTTTCAAGCCTTCAACTGTTTGGATGAGATGTCTCTCATTGCTGAAGGCAGTCCTCCTTAGTTGATTGTAGATGTAATCAGCCATAGATGCAATGAACCAACTGATATAATATAAGTCCAGGAAATGTCCTCACATTAACAAATAGGCTTATGCTTCCTTGGCAGCCATACACATCACCTTAAACCATACTTAATCTAAATAAAAAACAGGGAAGCAGATGTGGCTCAAGCAGCTGGGTGCCTGCCTACCACATGGGAGGTCCTGGGTTTGGTTCCCAGTGCCTCCTGAAGAAGAAGAGCAAGACAGCGAGCTGGCATAACAAGATGATGCAGCGAGGAGACACATGAGGAGACATAATGAGAGATGCAACAAGAAGGAAGCTGAGGTGGCTCAAGTGAGAGAGCTTCTCCTTCCCACATGAGAGGCCTCCTAAAAAGAGGACGAGCGGACACAGCACGCAGAGCAGACAGCAAGTGCAAGCAATGGGCGGGGGTGGGAGGCGGGGGGCGCGTGTAAATAAGATAAAACCTAAAAACAAAAAACAAAAAATGACATATTTTTTGCCTCACAATACTCAACTATCCTCCATACAACTGGAAATGCACTAAATCTCTAGAATAGGATGCAAGTCCTTGGGTAATAGTCACTCTTAAACTTGATATCCTATAACTTAAATATTATGACATGAAACTAATACAACTTATGTCATATAATCAGGACTTAAAATAGGGAAGGAAACAAAGATACTTGCATTATGTACATTTACAGACATACTCATAACAAAACAAGGAAGAAATATTCATAACCATTTCAGTCCTCATTTCTGTAACTTCTTCCAGTACCCATTCCATGTTCCCTTTTCCCTCAGTAAGCACCTCAGCTGGCCATTGTTCTTTGCCTGGTGGGGTGACCCAAATGTTCATTCTTAAAGTTTCTGGGCCACTGGTAGTCCTGCCTGGATTGGCTTGTTGCAGTTTTCCATTGACTTTAATCACAGGGCATGGTAGTACTAAGAGATGCCCTAGGGGATCTCCTGTATTCCAGGCAAACTTTTCTTTACCTTCATTGTGTAGTAGCAGTCCTGTTTCCCTTTGATAGGATCAATCACCCCAGTCAGTACAGTAATTCCCTTCCTTGCCTGTTGCTTCAGAGGCATGAGGAGCCCAAAGTGACCAGGTGGCATTCTTAACTTCCAGTTCAATGGCATCATTGTTGTGTCTCCTGGTAGAAGCATTCCTCCTTCTGGAACTAAGACCTGTAGACCAACAGAGCTTAATGTTGCAGGAACAGGAAGCAAATTTTTCTAGTGGATTGCTAGGAGTAATATTGAGTGGTACCACTCCCATTTCCACCCCTTGATTCCTGGACCCATGATTCCTGGATATGTGAGGAACGGCACCATAGAGTGGACACTGATTTGAGTATACACAGCCTTCTGGAGAACATTGCCTCAGCCCTGCAAGGTATTGCCACCTAGTTGGCACTGTAATTGAGTCTTCAAAAGGCCATTCCACCGTTCTATCAATCCAGTTGCTTCAGGATGACAGGGAACATAAAACCAGTGAATTCCATGAGCATTTGACTATTTCTGCACATCATTTGCTGTGAAGTGGGTTCCTTCATCAGAAGCAATGCTGTGTACAATGCCATGATAGTGGATAAGGCATTCTGTAAGTCCACAGATGGTAGTTTTGACAGAAACTGTGCATGCAATGAAGGAAAACCCATATCTGGAGTGTCTATTCCAGTTAGAACAAATCACTGCGCCTTCCATGATGGAAGTGGTCCAATGTAATCAACCTGCTACCAGGTAACAGGCTGATCACCTTGGGAAATGGTGCCATATTGGTGACTATGAGTCTTTGCTGCTGGCACATTGGGCACTCAGCAATGGCTGTAGCCAGTCAGGGTTGGTGAGTGGAAGTCTATGTTTCTAAGCCCATGCATAACCTCTGTCCCTACCTCCATGGCCACTTATTCATGAGCCCATTGGGGGATGACAGGAGTGGCTGAGAAAAGAGGCTGACTGGTATTCACAGAATGGGTCATCATATCCACTTATTAAAACCTTCCTCTGCTGAAGTCATCCTCTGGTGAGCATTCATGTGGAATACAAATATCTTCACGTTTTTTGCTCACTCAGTAAGGTTTATCCACCTACCTCCTGTTCCCCAGACCTCTTTGTCATCAATTTTCCAATCATGTACCTTCCAAACCCCTGACCATCCAGCCAAACCATTGGCCACAGCCCTTGAATCAATATACAGACACACTTCTGGCCATTTCTCCTTCCAAACAAAATGAACAAGGTGCACTGCTCAAAGATGTGCCTAATAGGAGGACTTCTCCTCGCCACCATCCTTCAAGGATGTCCCAGAAAGGGACAGCAGTACTGCAGCTGTCTACTTTCAGGTGTACTTACATATTGTTCAGAACCAACTATAAACTAGGCACAAGCGTTCTCTTCCTCAGTCAACCAATTGTTGACTCCCAAGAGGCCATAGTTGTTGGCTGAGAATGAGAAGGTAATGTGGCAGGAGTGAGGGCCCTGGATATTTGGGCCACTTCATCATGTAACTTGTGTCTACAGGGCCTGCTTGAGCCCTATCTCATATATACCACTTCCATTTTATGGTGGAGTGCTGCTGTGCATGCCCAACTTAATGGTTTGATGGGTCAGACAACACCCAGCTCACGATAAGCAACTCAGGTCTCATGGCAACTTGGTGGCCCATGGTTAAGCGTTTGGTCTTACTAAGGCCCAGTCACAGACTAAAAGCTGTTTCTCAAAAGGAAAGTAGTTATCTGCAGAGGATGGCAGGGCTTTGCTCCAAAATCCTAAGGGTCTGCATTGTGATTGTTCTATAGGGGCCTGCCAAAGGCTCCAGACAGTATCTCTATTTGCCTCTGACACTTCCAGCACCATTATATCTGCTGGATCATATGGCCCAAGTGGCAGTGCAGCTTGCATAGCAGCCTGGACCTGTCGCAAAGCCTCCTCTTGTTCTGGTCCCCACTCAAAACTAGCAGTTTTTCTGGTCACTAGGTGAATGGACTGAATAGCATACCCAAATGAGGAATATGTTGCCTCTAAAATCCAAAGAGGCCAACTAGGTGTTGTGACTTTTTTGGTTGCGGGAGGGGCCCGATGCAACAGCTTATCATTCACCTTAGAAGGGATATCTTGGCATGCCACATGCCATTGGACACTTAGAAATTTCCTTGTGGTAGAAGGCCCCTGTATTTTTGTTGGATTTATCTCCCATCCTCTGACATGCAAATGCTTTACCAGTAATTCTAAAGTATTGCTACTTCTTGTTCACTAGGTCCAATGAACATGATATTATCAATATAATGGACCAGTGTAATCTCTTGTGGGAGGGAGACAATTAAGGTCCCTGAGGACAAGATTAGGACATAGGGCTGGGGAGTTGATACACCCCTGAGGTAGGACAGAGAAGGTATATTGCTGGTGTTGCCAGGTGAAAGCAAACTGTTCCTGGTGGTCCTTATTAATGGCAATTGAGAAAAAAAGCATTTGCCCAATGAGTATCTGCATACAAGGTACCAGGTGATCTGTTGATTTGCTCAGTGATACCACATCGTGAACAACAGCTGCAATTGTAGTCACCACCTGGTTAACTTTATGATAATCCAGTGTTATTCTCCAAGATCCATCTGTTTATTGCACAGACCAAGTAGGAGAGTTGAATGAGAATGTGGTGGGAATCACTATGCCTGCATCCTTCAAGTCCTTGATAGTGGCAGTGATCTCTTCAATCCCTCCTGGAATCTGGTATTGCTTTTTTGATAACTATTTTGCTAGGTAGGGGCATTCTCTTCCTCACTCCTCAGTGGAAGTTCTATTGGCTTCCACTTGGACTTTCCTACTATAATAGCTCTAACTCCACAAGTCAGGGAACCAATGTGGGGATTCTGCCAGTTACTGAGTATGTCTATTTCAATTATGCATTCTGGAACTGGAGAAATAACCATAGAATTGATCCAGGGACCTACTGGATCCACTGTGAGATGGAACTGAGCTAAAACTCCATCAATTACCTGGCCTCTATAAGCCCCTACTCTGATTAGTATCCACAGTGACATTTTGGGTCTCCTGGAGTAGTGTCACTTCTGAGCCAGTGTCTAATAATGCCTGAAATGTCTAATCATTTCCTTTCCCTGAATGCACAGTTACCCTGGTAAAAGGCCAAGGTAACTGTGGATGGCTGGGAGGAAGACTAACAGTATAAACTGTTGGCAGTGTAGCAGGGTCCTTCCCCAAGGGGACCCAGCATTCCTCTCATTCAAGGTGCTTTGGGTCTGTGAACTGTCTCAAGTCTGGGAATTAAGGGGCTGTGACTCTCTGTTTTTTAAGTCAAGTTAGACTTTTGTTCACTTGACTTAGAACTCTTCTGCTTATACAGATCAAGTAGGAATTTAGTAGACTGCCCATCTGTTTTACTTCTAGATACCCCATGATCTCCTAGCCAATGCCATAGATCTCTGCGAGTTACATACTTTGATTTCTGCTTTGAGTCTGCTGTCCAGTGTGGTAGGCACACCTACCTTGTCTTTGGTGATTAAGTGCTGCCACTTGACTTCTGTCAACCAGGATGCAATCATTCCCATTTTGTTTAAGGTTTCTAGTTCGTTGAAAGCAGTTCCACAGTAATATCTGACCTACAGAGAAGAGCAACCACGGAGCTCTTCAGGAACGATGGAGTTAGTCTCACAAATTTATTCCTCACAGTCCTAGTGAAAGGTGTGTCCTCTGGACATTCCTGGGGCAGGTTAGGTCTTACATGATAAATCCACTCTAACATTCCAATCTCTCTAAGCCATTAGATCGCCTTATCTACATTACACCATGGCAGTTCTGGCATTTCAAGCTCAGGTAATGTTGGTCACCTTTTGGTCCATGTTTCAGCCAACCACCTGAACAAATTGTTAGAGCCCTTCCTCACCCTTCAAATTGCAACATTAAATCCAGGATCTCTAATTAGTGGGCCCATATCAATAAATTCAGCTTGATCCAACTTTTTATTCATTCTACCATAATCCCACACCCTTAATATCCATTCCCTCACAGATTCCCCTGATTCTGCCTCTATAAATTGAAAACTCATGCAGTTCTTTTTGGAGAATAGCATACCTCCTCATGGGTCACACTTTGTTCCTTACCTTTTGGGGCCTGTTGGGACTTCAGTCAAGTTATCGGTCTGGAAGAAAAGAGGGGTGGTGGGGGTGAATTAGGAGATGAATTAGAAGTCTTAGGCAAGCCAATTCCTCAGGGCATTCCATTGCAGTTTCATCTGGTGAAACAGGGTCAATCTCTTCAGAGGAGTGAGGGCTGTTTCCTCAGGGGAGGTGGTAACAGGTTTGTCAGGCACAGTAAGGTTATTCTCTTCTGGTGGAGTTTGGATGGCAGATTCCCCTATTTTATTTTGCTTGTTTATTTATTTTTATTTTTGT
>JAQZBX010075736.1:0-14551 GCA_029593785.1 Cabassous unicinctus
GGCTTAGTAGAGCCTGAATGCTTAACCATGGGCCATCAAGTTATCATGAGATCTAAGTTGCCTATTATGAGCTGGGTATTTTCTACCCCACCAAACAATAAAGTTGGGTGTGCAGAGCAGCACTCCATAATAAAGTGGAAGTGGAATATATGAGATCAGGCTCAAGTGAGTCCTGAAGGCACAAGTAAATTACATGAGGAAGTAGCTCAAATACCCATGGTCACCACTCCTCCCATGTTACCTTCTATTTCCCAGCTCACAAATTTGGCACCTAAGGAGATTTCCTTTCAATCAGTTGACTGAGGAAGAGAAAACTCAGGCCTGGTTTATAGATGGTTCTGCACAATTTGTTGGTACCACCTGAAAGTGGACAGCTGCCTCAGTGCAACCCTTTTCTGGGACACCCCTGAAGGACAGTGGTGATAATTCCAAGAGGGCAGAACATTGAGCAGTGCACCTGTTTGTTCATTTTGCTTGGGAGAAAAAATGGCCAGAGGTGTGTTTGTACCCTGATTCATCGGCTATGGAAAATGGTTTGGCTGAATTGTCATGGACTTGGAAGGAATATGATTGGAAAATTGGTGAAAAAGATGTCTAGGGAAGAGGCATGTGGATAGAGCTTTCTGAGTGGGCAAAAACCATGAAAATATTTGTGTCCCATGTGAATGTTCACAAGAGGATGACTTCAGCAGAGGAAGATTTTAATAATGAAGTGGGTTATATTACCTGCTCTGTGGCTAATGCTCATCCTCCTTACTTTGTTGGCTGGGGTGATTGATCCTGATGATAAAGGAGAAATAAGACTACATCACATGAAGGTAAAGAAGAGTCTTCCTGGAATACAGTAAATCTCCTAGGGCTTCTCCTAGTACTGCTATACCCTGTGATTAAGGTCAATGGAAAAATGTAACAACCCAATCTAAACAGGACTAACAATGGCCCAGAATCTGCAGGAATGAAAGTTTGGGTCACCCCACTGGACAAAGAATCATGGCCAACTGAAGTGCTTGCTTAGGGTAACAGGAACATGGAATGGGTAGCGGAAGAAGATAATGATGATTAGGAACTTCGACCACATGACCAGTTACAGAAATGAGGACTGTAATAGTCATGAGTCTTTCTTCCTTGTTTTGTTATGAGTATCATTTTATATGTACATAAAATGAATTTCTTTTCTTCCCCAAACTTTTCCCTTATCATATGACAAGTTTTATTAGTTTCATGTCATAATATTTAAGGAAGTTAAGCTTAAGAGTGAATATTACCCAAGGACTTGCACCCTATTCTGTAGGGAATTAATGTATTTCCAGTTGTATGCAGGAGAGTTGAACATTGTCAGGCAGAAATATAAATATATATATTGTTATTGTTTTTACTTAGAGATGAAGTGTGATTTAAGGTAATGTGTATGGCTGCCTAGTTGACAAAAGGTGGACTGTGATGGTTAGTCTAATGTGTCAACTCAGTCAGGTAATTGTGCCCAGTTGTTTAATCAAGCAAGCACTGGGCTAATTGTAATAAAAGGACATATATGGTCTTCAGTCATCTTTGAGTTTACTGCATAGATGATTGATTACATCTATGATCAACCAGGGACATTACCATCAGCAATGAGTGATGTTTTATCCAATCAGTTCAATGCCTTAAAAGGGGAAGTGATTTCAGCATTCAGAGAGGATATCCCAGCTTATCTTTGGACAGTTAATACCTCCTGGAAACTTAACAAGGACCTTCATTGGACTTTCATCTAGCCCTTGGTTTGCAGCCTGCCTGCAGAATCTGGACTTGTGCATCCCCGTGGTCACATGAGAGACTGTTATAAAATCTCATATTAATTACAGATATTTCCTGTTGATTCTCTTTCCCTAGAGAACCCTGACTAATATGTCCTCCATGCTCCAGAGTAAAGTTTGGAGCATAGGTGTGACCACAATGTGCAACACCAAGCCCTATGATATTGTGTGTATGTTCTATATACCAACAGAATCAGGGTGCACTCCTAGACTCATGGTGAAATCTAGGGAGATAATAGGTGGAAAATGCTTCATATTTCCCTTGAGATGATGATATTACACATACATTAGAAGCAGTCTTAGAGTAAGAGAATGTATCAAAATAAGAGTACTTGCACCCTGCAGCCCACTGCAAAATGCATCACTGTGTCATTGATGATTATGTCAGCCCAGGCACATTGGACCATATGGTTAAGTTTACAGAAAAGATGGAATATATGAAGCCAGGTATCCCTGCTACAGGACTATGCATACACCATCAGTCACACACACACACACACACACACACACACACACACACACACACACACACACACATAGCAAATCATAGCCTTATGGGGCTGTGTTAATAACATGCTCCTCTCACCTCCAGCTATATTAATTAGTCTGGGAATGAATACATATCAAGCTGACTATATCAGATTATCTTCCCCAAAGTATTTAGAAATGGTACTCAGATATCCCATTTGGGAAGATTTCTATGGGCATGTAAGCTTGGGCCACATTTTGGCATGAAAATATTATGTGTTGTGCTAAAAATGTTGCCCAGTAATCAGAGAGATGGAGTAATGAAATGAACATAGAGGAAGAGAAAAATATAAACCCAAGTCTTCCCTGAAGGGACTGTGATGAAGAAAAAGCATCTCTTTTTCTGGTTGTATTCCAAAACTTGCTATATCCCTGTGATGCCTAGAAAACCTCATACAAGAGAAAAAGCAATTTATTCAAAAGACAGAAGCAGTGATATTATTTTTCAAACAAAAATCATCTGAACACCTCAAGAGGAAAATTAGATAAATTATAAATCAGCAATTTTCAAAAGAAAATATGCAATGGACAACAAAAGTTGGGAAACATTTATATAAAGCAACAGAACACTTTTTAAGATATTAAATTTAAAACTTTTGGAATAAGTCATTGTTTTACATTCCTTGTTGCTAAAGCAATTACCATGGAATTGGTTTCCTGAAACAATGGGGGTTTTTTGGCTCATGGTTTTCAGGCTAGGAGAAGTCCAAACAAGGGCATCTTCAATGTGATGATTTCTTCGAGAAGGCTGTGGTGCTCTAGGGCTGGCTGCCAGTGACCCCTGTCTTTGGATATGGCTGCCTCTGTTGGCCTTTGCCTTCTCTTTCAGGTTCTGTTGACTTTCAGCTTCTACGTGCTCCCTCTGTGGCTTTGTCTCTATCTGACTTTCATTTTCTTTCTAAAGTTCTCCAGCAATAAGACTAAAACTCACCTTTATAGAGTTGGGTCACACCTTAACTACAGTAACTTCATCATAGGACATGCTTAAAGTGAAATCACATCCACAGGAATGGATTAACTTTCAGAACATATTTTTCTGGAGTACATAGACCCAAAATTCAATATCAGTCTTGGATTGGAATCTCAGCATACCCTATAGTTTCTCTTTAAATTTGGACAGGAATTGAATCATTCTGAATCTTAATATTTCCATCTATACATTAGGGATATCAGTATTCAGCCTTCTTAAAAGATTGATAAAATTTAAATTTATGTTAGAAGCTTACCACTGTTTCTATCAGCAAATGAATAGTTACCAATAGGAATGAAATGAGGACCTAAAAGTTTATCACTGTTTCTTTCTACCAGCAAATGAATAGTTACCAATAGCAATGAAATGAGGGTCTAAAATTTCTCCATCTCCATTTTCTACCTCTCCATCTCACTATACTTTCTGGATCTTCATGTCACATTTCCACCATCTTATTTCAATAATTTATCATTCTCCCTATCAATTGCAGGCTTGCACCCCTCTAACCGATATCCACATTGACTCTGAGAGATGTTTCTGTATTACAAAAGTGATAATCAAATTCATATACATACAACATCAATTAGTACCCACTGGATAACCATGCCATAGTTTCAAACATAAGCTGAACTCTCCATAGCTGACCTGCTATTGTCCCCTTTCACTGCAGTCCATTCTGACCCCAATGATGTCTAAGTTATTGAGCTTGACTTGCACCTTCACCAGAACACTGTGTTTTCCATGCTCAGTACAATTATACTATTGCTGCTGTAAGTTTGGGATCTCTCCATGGCTTCATTTGGAATTCTTTTACACCCTTTCCTTCTGGAATATACCAAACTCCCTTCAGTGGAGCCTTGAATCACCTCCTTTTGGACTTTATTCTTAACATCTCTACAGGAAGACGATAGCTTCATTCCTGCCCTAAATTTGGATGTTAGGGGCTGAAGTTTACCGAATATCAGATGCCTCCATAACAGCATGAGGAATGGCTTTCCTGGGGCAGAAAATGAGAAGAAAGTTGGTACATCATTAAGCACTCACAATTTCAGAATATCACATTTACATTCCATTTGTGAACTACTTATATTGATTTTTGAGTATGGGTGATTTGTCTGTTGAGGTTTATTTATATTCATAAACAAATACCTTGTTCCACAACCACTTGTTGAAAAGATTTCTTTCATCATTGAATTTCCTAGGCATCTTTGTTGCACATCTATTAAACCTGTATGTGTGGATCTATTTATGGACTCTGCATTCAGTCACATTGAAGTTTGTCTTTCTTTACATGAATTTAATAATCTTTTAATAACTGAAGCTTTACAGTGAATCTTGAACTCATGTTGTATGAGAATTCCTACTTTGTTCTTTCTCAAAATGGTTTATTGATTCTAGTTCCTACTAATTTCTTATATTAGAAATGTCTTGCCAATAGCAAACAAAGCAAGAATATAGGAGTTTTATTTGGATTTCATTACACCTGTGGATTTATTTAGAAACAATTGATTTTTAATAAAATTGAAACTTCCAAATAATTAGTATTATAGGCAAAATACCCAAGAGGCCTCCCAAACCTGCCCCTTGGTGTATGTGCTCCTTCCCTTGTATATGGGTGGGATAGTGAATATGATGGATTGCACTCCCATGTTTGCATTACATTATATAGCAAAGATTAAGGGACTCTGCTGATGGAACTGTTCTCTCAAACCTGTGACCTTTAGGTAATGAAAAGTGTGATTACCTTGGGTGGCCTTCACTTCTAGGTATGCCATTAGGCTTTTGCATGCTAGGTGGTGATGGTTTGGTTGTTCCTCAGGAAGCTCACTATAGAATTGCTGTATGATCCAGCAACCTCATTGCTGGGTATATACCCAGAAGAATTATAAGCAGAAACACAAACAGATATATGAAAATCAATGTTCATGGTGGCATTATTCTCTATTGCCAAAAGTTGCCTCTCAATGGATGAATAAGAAGCAAAATTTGGTATATATATGCAATGAAATATAACTCAGCCAAAAGCATATTAAGCAGACTCACAGACACAGAGTCTGAAAAATAGGTTACAAGTAAATAGGATGGGTATAGAGCATGGTGATCCAAGGGTTAATCTGAGCAGAACTTATGATAAGGTGGAAAGGGGTGGTTTGGCAGTGGATGGGGTGATGGTGGTGCAGGGATGTGAGTGAGGTTTACAGCTTTGGGGTGTGGGAGTGAACAGGATTGGGGCAGTGGCTTCAGTTATCCAAGGAACTAGGAAGAGGGCTGGAGAAAGGAACAGGTGAACTCTGGGAATCTGGAGGTCTGTTGTTGAAATATATATTAGTGGGAATATTCTTTTGGCAAATTTGGCACGGAAGGGTCACTGGCACAGGGTGTCAAGGGTTAGAGGATGTGTGGGCAAGAGTGCACCTGAAGCATGATTCTATGGAATATGAATGCATTCATATTGTCATAGGGTATTAACTCACTGTGCAGAGACCCACACAATAAACAAGAAAATAATAAACTACCATCTTGGGGAGTCCTGCTATGTTCTCAAATAGAGGGGCAAGAATGACTCAAGTACAAAGGAAGTGCTTAATAAAACAGATCAATACACCCAACTGTATTAGTCAGCCAAAGGAGTACTTATTCAAAATACCAGAAATCTCTTCACTTTTATAAAAGGGTATTTATTTGAGGTAGAAGCTTACATTTACAAGGCCATTAAGTGTAAGTTACTTCCCTCACCAAAGTCTGTTGGCACAAGACTTTGCAAGATGGCTGCTAATGGCTGCAAGGGTTCAGTCTTCCTCTTTCTCTTAAGGCTCCATGGTCCCAGCTTCTTCCAATATCAGCGGTAGGCTGGGATAAGTCTTGTCTCTTTCCTGAGGCTTATTTCTTTCTGGTCTCAGGTGTAGCTATAGGCTATCAGGCTCTCTCTCTTATCAGGGCCTCTGCTACACTTAATGAGCTGTCTCACTTTCTCTATGCTCTCCTTCTCTGTGTATTTACTTCTCACAGCACCAACCTCAAAACTCAAACTCTCTCCTCTGCCTTGTTGTTTTTTCTGTGAGTCTCCACTCACCAAGGAGGCAGGGACCCAATGTCTTACTGATGTGGCCAAATCACAGCCTTAGTATTAATTTAATCAAGTAAAAGTGAAAGCTCTAAATTTAATACCATCAAAGGGTATCAGGAACCCAGAGGAACAGACCAGTATACAAACATAATCAGTATTTCTTTTTGGAATTTATCAATAATATAAAACTGCCACACAAGTCCTCTGTATTTATGCATGTGACTATGAAACTTATTCTTGTATGAAACAGCATATTAATAACTATTGCCTAACAATTACATCCTGAAAAACTCTCTAAAAGCCAAACTCAGCAAATAATAGCACTACATTCCCCAGCAATGGGACATGACTCCTGGGGATGAGCCTCCATGGCACTGAGGGATTTATACCAAGCAACAACCAGTGATGCATTTGGAAAAAGACCTTGACTAAAAGGGGAAAACCTTAAATACAAAAGAGTTCTTGAAGCTAAGAGATTTCAAAATGAGTCAGAGTTCATTCCAGAGGTTACACTTATGCATGTCTCAGGCAGATATCACTATCTGCATATATGAACAAAGCCCTATTTGCGGGGTTCTCCTCAAAGCTCTAGAGACATCCAGACACCATAGGCAGTGTACACAACCCATTTAATTCAGCACCCCATTGATGGGTCTTAAATTAGAATACATTGGGTACTTATTTTCATAATTTACCAGAGTTTGACTTATAATTTCCCTACATATGATTCTTCTACCACTATTATTTGAGACTATAATTAGCTTTACGCCCATTAAATATATGATTCAGAGACTTGAGTCTATGGTCTGTTCCTATGCTTATTGTGCCTTGAATTTCAGAAGAGGAGCAACTAACACTGATTCTCCAGTTTATCTTAATCACCCAGGACACCTAACAAAATGATGATGATGGATAATCCCTATTATAAAAATTAGAGTATCTCCCAATGCAAGCAAAATAGTTCCTTCCATCTTCCCTTTTATATATAACCCCCCAGATAGAGACACTATGAGAAAAGAAATTATAGGCCAATAACTCTAATGAATATAGATGCACATATCTTCAACAAAATACTTGTAAATCATATCAAACAACAAATTAAAATAATTATGCACCATGAGCAAGTGGATTTTATCCCAGGTATGAAGAGCTGGTTCACACAGGAAAATCAGTCAATGTAAACATACCATTTAATACACCAAATGAGAAAAATTGCATGATCCTCTTGATGCAGAAAATTCATTTGATAAATTCCAGCATTCTTTCTTGATAAAAATACTTAGAAACCTAGAAATAGAACAAAACTTTCTCAACATGAGAAAAGGAATAAAAAGCAAAATTAAAAAAACAAAACAAAACAGCTAACAATGTTCTCAAATGTGAAAGAATGAGATCTTTTCCACTGAGATTATGAAAAACTTTGGGATGCTCACTGTGACAACTGTTATTAAATATTGTGCCAGAAGATCTAAATAGACCAATTAGGCTAGAGAAAGAAGTAAAAGGCATCAAAATTAGAAAGGAAGATTTAACACTTCTACACTTAGAAAATTCCAAGAATACTACAGAAAAGCTACTAGAGCTAATAAACCTCCTCAGCAATATGCTGGGATAAAAGGTTAATGTGCAAAATTTATAAGAATTCACAGTACAAAATGTAAACCATAATGTAAATCATTGACCATGGTTAAGAGCAGTGCTTCAATATTTGTACATCAATTGTAATATATGTACCATTCACATGTAAAATGTTATTAATTGGGAAGAGTGAGGAAAGTGAGAAGATGTTGTGTATATAGGAAACCCCTATATCCTGTACATGATTTTTCTGTATCCTAAACCTACTTTGAAGATAAAATGAAAAAAAAAATAATAATAAGATACTGATGGAATATATGGTAGAAGATGTCTGTACATACAAAGACAACAGGTCTTACAGTGATAAATGACATAATGTCAAAAACATATTTTTATTATTTCATTTTTTTTCATTTTTTGTGTTTTATTTGTTATTTTTAAAAGCATCTTTATTATTTCATTTTCTTATTAATCTTATTTGGTTATTTTGTTGTTTTCACTTTTAGAGAAGGTTTAGATAATAGAATGGTCACACCTTTGGCAGGGGAACATCATTGGTGTAGGGTGCCAGTGATGGGGCATGCATGGAGGAGGTTCACTTGGGGCATACTGCTAAAACATTTTAATGTGTTTAAGTTTTTGTGGGGCATTGTCATGGTGGGTGGAGATCCACACAGTAACTGAAAGAATTTCCATCCTGGGGAACTCTGCCACATTCTCTAATGGGACAGCAAAAACCCCCTGAGTAGAGGGGCAATGACTAGTGAAGGAGGATGAACCACTGATAGGCCTTTGATATTGATGACTATATTTCTGAACTTTTTCTTTTGAAATTGAAACTTAGCCTAGTATTATTTGTTGCCTAAGAGTTACTGCCTGAGAGCATCTTTGTTGTTCAAAGTTTGCCTCTCTATAAGCATTCATTATATAAATTCTTGGCCTTCCCTCTAGCATGGGATATGACAGACTGGGATGAGCCTCCCTGGAACCAAGGGTTTATTACCAAGTGTCACATAGCAACACACTTGGAAAAAGACCTTGATGAAAAGGGAGAAAGAGTAAATACAAATGAGTTCTTGTGGCTAAGAGATTTCAAAGTTAGATTACTATTCCAGAGGTTACATGTATTCACTTCTTTGCAGGATCTCATTGCCTGCCACAGGAAATAATGCCTTAAATAGAGGGACACCTGAGGGCTCTAGAGACATCCAGACGCTATAGCCAGGGCAGAGAGCACAAGCATTTGACACCCTGCCAGTAGAACCTAATTTGGAATTAATGTTCCCTAGTGTGAGAGTTGGGATCTATTGTGGTTTCCCCATACATGGCTCTTCTGCTTGTTCTATTTGAGCCTATAATTATTATTTGACATTTTAGGTGTGTGTCCAAAAAAGACTTAAATCTTTGGGTTTTTTGTTTGCCAGTTGGGCCCTGAATCTCAACAGAATTGCAAGACCTGCTCTCCATTTCATTGGACTCACCCAGGACAACTAACAAGGTGATGATGATGGACAACACTTCTCAAAGAACAGAGAGAGTCTGCAACTGCAAGCAAGATAGTCCCACCCATCTGTCTCATGTGATCTAACCCTCCTCTCAATTAGAGGCAGGATGGGCATCACCATCCCAGAAACCTCAGGATTGGGAAATGAACAATTGACTAAAGTAGACTTACTGCTATTGTACTATAGAGTTGTCATTATTCTAGCTATTGAAGAATATTTATCATTGATGTGGAGGCAGTGGCCACCAGAAGTTCTGAGGAAAGGGAGAGGGAAAAGCTGGTGTAATATGGGGGCATTTCTAGAACATTGTTATCATCCTGAATGACATTGTAGTGATGGATACAGGTCATTATATATTCTGTCAAAATTACAAAAATTTTTTGAGAAAAAGTGTAAACTATAATGTAAACTATAATACACACTTAGTGGTAATCTGCCAATATATGCTCATCAATTAAACAAATGTACCACACTAATGAAGGATTCTGTTAATGTGGGAAACTGAGAGAAGGGTAGAGAGTGGGGCATATGGAAATCCCTTATATTTTTATGTAACATTTATGTAAACAAAATTTTAAAAAAATTAAAAATATTAATATGCAAAAACAGTAGTGCATCTGAGGAGGATATCAGGAAAAAATTCCATTTATAATACAGACAAAAGACTCAAATATTTAGTAATAAACTTAACCAAGGTTGTAAAGAATCTATATTCAAAAAATTACAATACATTGCTAAAAAGCAACCAAAGAGGGCTTATATAAATGGAAGTGAATTCAATGCTCATAGGTTAGAAGACTAAATATTGTTAAGATGTCATTTTCCAAAATTGATTTATAGATTTAATGAAATCCCAGTCAAAATTCCAATAGCTTAATTTGCAAATATGGAAAATACAATTATCAAATTTATTTGGAAAGGTAAGGGGGTCTCAATAAACAGAAATATCTTGAGCAAGAAGAATAAAGTATGTGGATTCTCACTTCTTGTCTATAAAGCATACTACAAAGCTACAGTGATAAAAAAGCATAGTCTTCATATAAAGATAGATACAATGAATAATGGCATCAAATTGAGAATTAGAAATAGTTCCTCATATCTAAAGTCAATTGATTTTTAACAAAGTTTCCAAATCCACTCAACTTTGACAGTACAGTCTCTTCAACAAATGGTGCTCAGATATCTGGATATTCATATCCAAAAGAAAAAAAGATGACACCAATCTCACACCTCATACAAAAATTAACTCAAAATGGATCAGATATCTATATATAAAAGCCAGAACCATAAAACTCCTAAAAGAAAATGTATAGGGAAATCTTCAAGACATTTTGGTAGGAGGAGGTTTCTTATTCCTTACACCCAAAGTATAAGCAGTTAAAGAAAAAAGAAAAAAAGGATCCCTTCAAAAAAATTTTGTGTTTCAAAGCACTTTGTCAAGAAGGTGAAAAGGAATCCTACTCAATGTGAGATTATATTTGGAAACCATATATCTAATAAGGTTTAATATGCATGATATATAAAATGATCATATATCTCAATGGTAACAAAATAAACAACTGAACTAAAATATGGGCAAATAATTTGAAAAGACATTTTTCCAAAGAAGAAACACCAATTGCTAAAAAACACATAAAAAGAGGTATTAGCAATACCAATTGCTAAAAAGCACGTAAAAACATCACTAGCTATTAGGGGAATGCAAAAAAAAAACTACAATGAAGTAGCATTTCACAGCTTATAGAATGGCCATTATGAAAAAAAAAAAAATGAAACCCAGAAAACTACAAGTGCTGTATGGAATGTGGAGAAATAGGAACACTGATTCATTTTTGGTGGGGATTTAGAATGGTACAGCTGCTGTTGGAGAATGGCAGTTCCTCAAGAAGCTAAATATAGATCTGCCCTATGATCCAACAACCCCACGGCTAGGCATACACTTGGAAGAACTGAAAGCAAGGATACAAACAGAAATGTGCACAATGATGTTTATATTCACAATTGCCAAATTTGGAAACAACCCCAGTGTCCATCAACTCATGAATGTATCAACAAAATATGGTATATACATAGATTGGAATATTATTTTTCTGTAAAAAGAAATGAATTCTTGATGATTGTGACAACATGGGTGAACTTTGAAGACATCAGATTGCATCAGATAATTCAGGCAAAAAAGGACAAATATTTTATGATCCCACTAATGTGAATTAAATATAATGAGGTATCTCATGGAGTTAATAGCTAGAAAATAGATTCCCAGAAAATAGAATGAAGGTAGAGAATGGAGAGCTGAGGCTTAATTTGTGCAGAATTTGTAATAAAGTCCATTGTAAATGTTGGGAAATGGGATGAAGTGATGGTAGCTTACAGTGATTGTAATTAGAGGGACAATATCAGGGTGTGATTGTAGTTGAAATGGAAATTTTAGGGTAATATATGTCACTAGAAGAAAAGCTGGAGGATGAATCATGGAACTCTTCAAGCATAAGTAACATTGCTGTGGATGATAAGTGAGGCTGATAGTACAAATATAAGAATGTTCTTCCATGACTTAGAAAAATGTACATTAACATTACAAGGTCTTAATAATATGGCATTGCATGGATAAAAACACATCTAAAGCAAAATATAAACTGTAGTGAATAGCAACATATTACTATTTTCTCTCAATTGTAAAAAAAATATTCTAAGTGAAAGAAACCGGACATATTTTTGACTCATTTATACAAAATGAAAATATTAAGTAAAGTGATAGGAATGGAATTATATTAGCAGTTATGTATGAACACGGAAGGATAGAGGAATGGAGAGGTGACTACTGACATTTAGGGTTAATGAAAATGCTCTAAAGTTGATGGTGGTGATGAACACATAACTTTTTGATTATACAAAGATATTGAATGTACAATTTGAGTGTATTGTATGACATATGAATATATTAATATCTCAATAAAATTTATTTAAACAAACACTACTATTATTATACCCTTTTGGGCAACCAGGAGTATTTGTAATGACATTCATATTTGATTTGTTTCATTTTATTTAAATATTCCACAAATAGATATTGGAATATATTTGTAAACTGGTCTGTTGCTCTGGGATTATTATATTGTAATTGATTTGGAGGTTTCACTTTTACTTGATTAAATTATGATTAAGGCTTTAATTAGGCCACACCAGTAGGTGTGCAGGGACTTATAGATAAAATGACATGGCAAAGAAGAGAGTTTGAGTTTTGATGTTGGAGCCCCAGGAAGTAGATACACAGAGAAGCAGATACATGAAGAAAGAGAGAAGGCTACATTAGACACTGCAGAGGGCCTGGGAAGAGAATAAGCCTGATAGTCTACAACTAACCTTGTGAAGAGAGCAGAGCAGGTGAACCTGGAAAGAAATGATCCTTGGGGAGAGAGACAAGCATTATGCTAGCCTAGAGCTGAGACTAGAAGGAGCTGGGACCATGAAGCCTTATGAGTAAGAGGAAGCTTAAACCCTAACAGAAGCTGGCAGCCATCTTGCTCTAACACGTGGCAACAGACTTTGATTAGGGAAGTAACTAATGCTTGATTGTCTTGTAACTCTAAGCTTCTACCCGAATAAATACCCTTTAGGAAAGCCAACAGATTACTGGTAATTTGCATCAACTCACCTTTCACTGACTAATACAGTATAGCAGTGTCTTATGGCTGTGAATCAGAACTCTCCATTGAAAGAGGCATGATAGGCAGATTTTTAACCTCTTGTATTTAGTTATATTTGAACAAGAATATAGACTAGAAATTGATGAATGCACAACAATATGATTATATGAAATACTATCAAACATACACTTTGGATGGCTTGTATACTTTATTCATATGTATCAGTAAAGTTGATTTGTTGATTTGTTAAAAAAAGAATATAAAATGGAAGTTTGAACATAAAAGAGACAAATAACTTGTTAGTAGAGTAAACACCTAGATTGTAACTTGTCTGCTTTAAAAAAAAAAAAGCAAAAAACAGATTGAAGTGAGGATGCTAATTTTCAATTGGTTTTCAGGAAGTTCCAAATAGGATGTGAAATTTGAAGAGAAACCTGAAGGCAGAGAAGGCAGGAGCCCTGAATATATGAGGGAGTCTCTGCCCAGCAGAGAGAATATCCAAGACAAAGACCCTTAAAAAATGACTTTTTCTGATGTTCAAGGTGAAAAGGAGGTCATTGTGGTATGAAAAGGAGTAAGACAACAGTGAAGGGAGATGGTTTCAGAGGAGGTTTATGAACAAGGTGTCCTCACTGCTGCAAAAAACCCAAACTCAGGGAGTCCTTTATCCATAAGCTGTACCTCTCACACTTCATTAATTTTGTTGCAAGCTATTCCACCAAGTGGAAAATAATATTCTTACTGCCATTTTTAGGATTGTGTCCAGACTATGTTTTAAAGGAGACACCTACTGGAATATATGAGCTCAGATACCCCTGCCCTGAGGTCTGATTATTCCCAATCAAACCACATTACCAAACACACACACACAAACACACACAATGCCCGCTTTAGCTTCTTAGTGCCAAGTTCACATCATATTCTTCTCACACTCAGCCACACTGATCAGCCCAGGAGTAAATGCAAACCAAGCGGACAACATCAGATTTTCCATTTCCCAAATGTTTTGAAATGATGCTCTGAAATTCTAGCTGACGAGCCTTCCTTGGATATGTAAATACAATTTTCCTTTTGATATGGCCATTTTCTGCCCTGTGTTTAGAGAAACATAACAATCTGCCCAATAACAAGAGAGGAAATAATTAAAAGGACTTGAAGGTAAAGGAAAGATATAAACACAGGTATTCCTGGAAAGACTGTGATGAAGAAAACCCTCTTTGGTTCTGACAGCATTCCAAGTTCAGTTACATCCCCTTGAAGCCCCAAAAACCAATAAAAGAATGAAAAGTAATTCACCCCAAAGACAATGTCAGTTATATCTTTTTACAGTTACAAGACACTTTATAGATTGATCCCTCCAAGAGTAAAAAAAACAAAGGGAATAAGCAAACATTTCACAATTAAAAATATATAACAAATAAGAAAGAGTTGGAACTTTTTATGTGAAGCATTTGAAGTCTTTT
>JAQZBX010075737.1:0-14548 GCA_029593785.1 Cabassous unicinctus
GGAGGACATTATGTTGAGCGAAGCAAGCCAGACAGAAAAGGACAAATACTGTATGATTGCATTACTATGAACCAAACATATTGTGTAACATATTGTATGATTCAAAAAAACATTTATATGTATCCAGTACAGTTAATTGAGAAATTGAAAAAAAAATGTGACCCAAAATCTGTGTGTCTCATAAGAAGAAATTGCAGAAATACAATTTTAATGGAAGATTTTAATACCTTCCTTGGATTTTCAAAGATAAAATAGGCAATCAATAAATAAGGACATTAAGAACTTATAGTATAAAATTGATAAGATTGAATCAATACTATCTCTTATAATTTTTACTTTGATAACATTTTAGTGACATGTTTATGGATTATTTTTAATTATTTTCAAATACTTTGAAACAAAAAGAAAATCTTAATAAAATTTTAAAAGCAATAAGTAATTATCCAGTGTATATTCTTGACCATAGGGTGATAAAAATAAAAATTAACAATAAAATTTTAAGCAAACAGAAACATATTCCAAACAGTTATACATTTTAAGCTATACCTCAAAAAAATTGTCAAAAAAATCAAAATTATAATTCATATTATTTATAAAATGTAAAATGAAATAATATTATCAAACTTGTGATTTAGCTAAAGCTATATTCATAGGTAAATCCATTTTACATTCTTTCATTATAACATTATCTTCTTACTAAATAAAAAGGAATAAAAAATTATAATTGTACAATGAAAGCGTTGGACAAAATTAAAAGGTAAAACACAAACTAGCAAAAGTATTTGCTCTGCGTGTGTCAAAGGATTCATATCCTTAATATATAAAATAATCATAGAAGTACATAGAAGGAAGGGCCCCCAGTAATAAACTGTTCAGCAGAAATAAAAACTTCTAATAAGTATAAAAATAAAGCAACTTCCTTTATCATCAAAATGAAAAAAATGCAATTCCATTTTCACCTTTAAATTGAATTTTTAAAAATACTCATTATCAATACTGATAACATGCAGTGAGAAGAGTGATTTCTTACACTGCTGATGACAAAGTAAATTGAAAGTATTTTTTTTAATGATTTGGCATTTAGATATCAATAGCTTTAGATTTAGTCATATCTTTGGACCTAATAATTCAACTACTTGGAATTTATTCCAAGGAAATTATTGGAAATATATACAAAGATTTATGTAGAAAATTTCATTTCAGCATTATTCCTATAGAAAACAAATGATAGCAATCATCCACTAAATGTCCACTATTGGACTAAATGTCAGATCAATTATGGCCTGTCAATGGGATGTAATGTTTTGCATTTATTAAAGCCCATCTTATAAAATATTATTTAATGATTTGGGAAAATGCAAATGATATGTGAAGTGGAAAAAATAAGAATGCAAAGTTATATGGCCAATTCCAATTTTTATTGGGTTCGTGTATTTTGTTAAAGATAGTAAAGAAGCACAACAAAAAATTTTTATCTGGATGATAAGATGGTATGGATATTCAATATGTAGAAGGGATTATGTTAGTAATTCAGTAGTTTTCTTGCCACCAAAGGACTTCTACAACCAAAGTAACTTCTTTAAATATAGGGGATGTTGCTTGCTGTATATAAATGATTTGTTTTTTACCTTTGCAGTACCTTGCCCAGTAGGAGAATTCTCTCGTTCTGGGCTAATGCCCTGCTATCCGTGTCCCCAAGACTATTATCAACCCAACCCAGGAAAGTCCTTCTGCTTATCTTGTCCCTTCTATGGTACTACAACAATCACTGGTGCCAGATCCATCACAGATTGTTCGAGTAAGATGATACTCTTCATTTCTTACATAATGACATATTGGGAGCTTATCTCTATGTTTTTATTTCTGAATCTCAGTACTTCAGTGAATGGGGGTGTCTGGGCTTATTAGATTGTCCTTTTGAGGTCTTTTATATGATAATGTGTCAAAGATTCTTAATATGGAAATGTTGAACTGATAACTTCTCAATTTTTCTAAGAGCCTAGGATTTAATGATATATATCGCAACCAATCAAAGTAGATGTGGCTTTACTTACTCTGAAAACCAGAATATTGACTATAATAGAATTTAGATAGAGTCTACTTACCGGCAATATCTACCACATTTCTTTGTTTTCCTATTACTTTCCTTAGGTTTTAGTTCAACTTTCTCAGCAGCAGAAGAAAGTATACTGCCACTTGCCTCTCCTGGACAAAATACAAAAAAATATGAAGTCAGCAGCCAGGCAAGTACATTTTCTATTTGTAAATTTTCTATAGTGGAATGTTTGGAAAACGATTTGTCATTATACTTGTCACACAGAGGAAAACTATGAGAATTGAAACTTTAAGCATTCAAGACTCATGAATATTATAAATGAATAATTGTGTGTACTTGTGACTTCCAATAAGAGATTTCCAAAACTGCTGCATTAGGGGAACTTCTAGGTATGAAAAGATGAGTTTTTTCCAGCAATGTCTGGCATCAAGAGTGTGTAGCTGTGGGGAGCTTTTTGATGCACTAGTGACACTGACCCCAAGCATAACCCATCATATGAGTAAGGGCATCTGGTTTAGCAAAAGGCCTTTCCTAACTGGCAGGAAGAGTTACTCAACTTTCATGAAAACAATCTAAATTTTTTCTCCAACAACAATGAAAAGGTCACTTATTTGAGTAATATAGCTCATGAACATAACTCAAGAACATAGCTAAATCATTTGTTTTCCATTTAGTCTTTTAAAAACTTGTTGAGTCTGATTATTTTGGTATAGTCTGCAATTACTGTGAACTCGCCTTGCCCAAAGCCATGAATTCTTTGGCCTTTAATATTTTTTTTCCCTTAATATTTTTAAGGAGCATAAAATGCAGTTATAGTTCTTACTTAACTTCCTCCAACCTAGTCCAAGCATTATAACTTGTCAGGGTTTTGTAAATCGTATCTGAAACAGAGCCTAGTGGACATAGTAATTTTAGGGACCCCTAGAGCAGTGGCCCTCAATGCTAGAGACTTATTGGAATCTGCTGGCCAACATTTAAAAATAATAATGCACAGACCCCAGCCCCAGAGGTTCTGATTTAGCAGGTCTGGTTTGGGGCCCTGGCTTTAGTGTATCTTAGAAACACCTTGATTGGCTTCTAATGTGAAGCCAACATTTGGAAACGCTGCCTGGGTTTATCAGAACATCGTTCAAGACTAACACATATCATTTGGGCCATGTATGGCAGGCACCAATGTTATGCAGGCAGCAGTCCAGCTAGCTTGAGTGAACTCACCTGGAAACAGGAACCCAGTGTCTAATGTCCTAAACCCTCTGAATCCCTAGTTGGGATTGCTTTGAAATGAAGAGAATGTTTTGTCTCTGAGAGATTTCTTTTTTGCCACTGGTAGGTTTTCCATGAATGCTTCTTAAATCCTTGCCACAATAGTGGAACCTGCCAACAACTTGGACATGGTTATATTTGCCTCTGTCCACCTGGATATACAGGTAACATAGAAGAATAAGAACCTTAATATATTTTCATGTGAAATCATTGTAGCTTGTAGTATCAAACTTTGGAACATCGAAAGTATACCATGTAAGATACATCAGATCATATCAATGCACAAAAATCTGGTTGAAAAAGATAAACTCATGGGTGAAAAAAAAAAAGAAAAAATATATATATATAAAACCAAAGAGAGTTGTCTTTCACATTTTGGAAGAAAAATAATCATCTTTTCTATGTGAAAGTCACATCATAACCCACATTTTATATTAGAATACAATTCTGGGGGCCATGTCCAAGGTTTTGCATGACAAATGCATGGCATTAAACCCAGAACAGTTTGTCCAGCATAGGCATTTTTAAACAAACTCCCAGTTTCTATCATTTGCTCCACACTGGTGGTAATTCTTATGAAGAGCTGTGATTTGTTGTTCTGTTCCTAACTTTCTGAAGGCTGTGCTTGGAAAAACAATATGGCCTTGGATATGATTATGTAGTGTAAGAATTATGCTTTCTTGTAGTTTGGTTCACATTCCGGTTCAGTCCAGAAATACCATTTTTGAAGGGAAATATTTTAAACCTTAAAATTTCAGCTTATTTAAAATAATTTACTATTTTCTTCTAGTCCATTTTTGCATTTCTTCTCATTTGTACAACCAAAATGAATTATTTTTAATGAGAAAAAAATGTTACATAAATAAAGGAATTCACTACAAAGTAAGCAAAGGGAAGTTGGAACATAAAACATAGCCCACAGCAATCAAGAGTATTGGCATTCCAGTTATTACAGCTCACTCGTGTGTGTTTGTTTCTGTGTTTCAAGTTTTATAAAATTTCTTTTGACTTGACATTCCATAAGAAATAATGGATCTTGTCCTAGAATTCCATAAATAGCAAGAGAGAGCATGTGATTCTCAAACTCTTAACATGCATCAGAATGGAGGGCTTGTTAGAGCAGGTGGCTGGACCTCACCCCCAGAACTGTGGATTCAGTAGATCTGTGTAAGACTTGAGAAGTCCATGTTTCTATCAAGTTCCCAGGTGATGGTGATGCCTTTGGTCCACATGTTACACTCAGGGCTACCAGGCAGAGTGGAAGAACATGGGTTTCCAGCAGAGCTAGTCCCTAGAGAGCCTGTGTGCCCCTCTGGAAATCTGCAGCCCCATTCTGAACACCTGGCATGGGAGCTGCATTCTGGCAGGATTTAGCCTCACCCACATCTTTAACCAGGTGACCTTGGTAGCAAGTATATATGACCTCGTATCTTTCTCCTTGGAATTAATCTAATTCCTGGCTCTCTTTTATCCTTCCAATCAGCCCCCACCCCTTTTACTTATTCCTCCCTACTTCTAACTTGGGATCTTTTGCTATCTTTTATGGATCCTTATGAGGATATCTTAAACCTGTTTAGAAAGAGGCAGTGTCTTCATTAAATAAATAGCTAAGTGGTAGCACTCAACAAATATTTCCCTTTCCTTCAGCCCTAGCCGCTGTAAATTCAGATTATTGGGGCAATTATCTTTAATGATCATGGCTCTGTTTGTGTCAATCCCTCTCTTTGACTGCCCTTCATTGTTTGGTTTGCATTCTAGGCTTAAAGTGTGAAATAGACATCGATGAATGCATCTCGCTGCCCTGCCTCAACAATGGAATTTGTAAAGACCGTGTTGGGGAATTCATTTGTGAGTGCCCATCTGGTTACACAGGTAGGGGGAGAGTCTCTTCCTTTTACAATGGAAAACTTGGAACCATTAAAATTTCATTGCTGAGGTAAATCTGAAATGTATTTATTGTTCAAATACATCAGGTATTATAACCAAACTAAAGAGGCATATCTTCCAACATTGTTATTTCTGTGCATTAGCAAAGTGTTGGTTCCATTCTGCTGTCATGGAGGAGAGTAAGAGATCAGTTCTGCAGAAGGAAATTGCTTGAGGTTGATAAAACAGGCAAAACTGGGTTTGTTTGCTTTTATGTAAATTTCACATGGCCTTGATTACATACTGTATTTTATTATCTGCTCCCTCCTGTCATGTTTATACCATATCTTTTTCTTCTTGTATTAGTATTATTACAGAAGTTGTGGGTTTATGGAACAATCATGCATAAAATACAGGATTTCCACATATCATTCTGTTATTAACACCTTGCACTGATGTGGTACATTTGTTACAACTGATGAAAGCATATTTTTATAATTGTACTATTAACTTAATCCATGGTTTAACTTAGGGTTCACTGTTTATGTAGTTCAATTTCATGGATTTTTATTTAAAATGCTTATTCTATATCCGAATGTAGTTAAACAGGGAACTGTTGGGTTGTACGGCAGGCTTGGTTTTGAGTCTAACTGTGGGCTTTATGTATTTATATTCTTCAAAGTGTTATGGACCACACTGCCTCTCCTTTAACTTAAATGAATACACTTATTTAAATGCATTTTTAAATGTAAGTCAGAGAGTTGCAGCTTCCAACCATGCCACCATTAAAACAAAACAAAACAAAAAAAAACTTGGAAGCACGGAAGCACTAATCTTCTTGTCAGTACCCTTGTTCAATCAAAATTTAATTATCATGATATTAATAATCTGGTCTCATAAAATCAAATATGACTTATTATTTTGTAAGCAGTAATAACTTCATAATATTATTGCAGGGAATAATTATCTAAATCACCCAGTACTGTACCTAAATTATAAAATTAGTATTACCATACTGAAAACATATCTGGATATACTTATTAAAATATGTAGGTATATAATTTTCTATATTTTAGTATGTTCAGTAAAATCCTTCAAGCATTTTGAAGGAACCAGATTCTGATGACTATATCATCCCAAAACAATTTTCATTAAAAAATGAAAATGTGACTATCATAATTTATAGTAGTAATCACTTGAATCAACTCAACTCATATTTTTTCTCCACATGGAATCCATGCTAACAATAGTAGTCCCAGCCATATGGGTAAATGCACTGAGTTTATATAGTAGAATCACATTTTATCTGGAAGTTTAGTTCAAAAGTCTCTATATAGGGGAAAATTCTAAATAGTCACAACAGCCCTTGAAAAACCCCTTAAATGAGCAATCAAGTAAAGCACACAGGCAGACTGTCTTTAAGTAGGGCCTGTTTTACCTCCAACATCAGAAGAGATGATTTTGTCTCATAAACCCCAGAGGCCACGTCATGTATATCTTGTAAAAAATCATGCTGGGCTTGTCTTCTGAGAGGCGTGCAGGCTCTGAGACTCATCGAGGAAGCCACAGACCAGCACATTCACCAGCTTCTGTCCTGCCCATGTGTTCAGCAGCCGGATCTCTAGCCAAGTCGCTTGGCCAATTTCAGTTTTTTTCTTGCATGCTCCCTGCCAATCTCTTTGCCATGTGCACGTGGCTGCGTCTTCATATATATTAAATTTATTGAGTGGATCCACTGTGAAAGGCAAAAAAAAAATGCTCACAACAGTCTATATGAAAGTGCAGACTCTAGCTTAGATTTACTATTCTCAAAAGCTGACTTCCTTTGGTAAAATTTGCTTTTAGCAAATCTTCATATTCCTATTCCTAGAGTACATAAATTATTAGATATGTGTTACAGAATTCCAAGAAGCACCCTTACCTCTTCAGCCCAAGGAGTTTTTATACATACATACTTGAATTTGAAGATTTATAATTCTAGGCTCATTCCTGTGCCTGGACAGTCTGTGCCTCCTTAGGTCTCAGTTTCTAAATCTGTAAAATGAAGGGCTTGAATTACATCAGTTGTTCTCAGATTATATTGGCATAGACATGGGACAGCTGCATAGAAGTTTGGCTGTGTTTTCCCAATTTGCAGAACTAAATAAGTCATTTTCTCTATTATTTTTCTCTCATAGTTTTTTTTCAAACTCTGTAACTGTTACCTCTTACCTATAAAGGAATAAACTCACCAAAATGGTGAACAACCAGCAAACAAATAATACAAGAATTTTTTGGAAACAAAATTACACTTAATTGCCTTAAATAAAAAATATGGATGGATATTCATGGTTGCAGTTTTCTATTGAATGCTGAAATTGTTGTCAGATTTCTTGGGAGAAAATCTGTTACTTGTAGAATGGAAGAAAACATTTTATTTCAAGGTATTGTGCAAAGAGCAAAATGTCTCACAAACAAGCAAGCCATGATTTCTAATTGATCTTCTTTGGCAACTGAACCAGTTGCTTGAAAACTATTGCTGTTAAAGTCCTTTGAGTTTTCTCCAGCTCAGAGATTCTCTGATCATTTGCAGGTCAACTATGTGAAGAAAATATAAATGAGTGTAGCTCAAATCCTTGTCTAAATAAAGGTACCTGCATTGATGGCTTGGCTGGCTACCACTGCACCTGTGTGAAAGGATTTGTAGGTAAGATGTCTCCATTCTCCCTACCTCGTCTTAAAATCCTGTAAAGCACCACAAATTATTACATTTACTAACATTTCATTTGAATTCTAGAAGCATATCAGAAGACAAATAGAAGTTTCCTAAAAAGTCAAATCAATTCAATAGCTTCTGTGGAAGCAAAATGATCTTTCATTCATTCAACAGCTATTTTCTTTTCTTGGCAAACACATTTGCCTTTTAAATATATGTCTCTGTATATGTGTTTATGTTTGTGTGTAATCAACTTTAAAACATTTGAAAAGCAAGCAAAGACATTTCAATGGAAATCACAGAGCAGTTCATTAATCCTACTAATAAGTTCCATTCCTTCTGTTGTGTGGTCTCACTAAGACTTAAGAATTGTTTTTAAAAAAACAAAAGTTCCTTTTTTTAAAAAAAATTCCACTACAGGATTAAGAGTGTTTATTTCAAATCAACAGCCAATATGATACCTGGCATTAAAATATCAGGCTTTATTGTTCATATGAATCATCTGGGAAGCAAAAAATCCTGAACCCTCTCATTCTTGGTCTTGGATGGAGCCCAGAAATCTGCATTTATTCATCCAAACCTGAAGAATATTGGACTATAGGAATTTCTGTTGAAGTCAAATAGAAGAAAAGGATATCCATTTTTATATCGGCTTATGTGGTGCAAAAGTATAAATGGAAATGATTATATTTGATAGTATGTTAATTGATAGGATTTAATAAGGTACTCAGTTTAAAATAAATAAAATAATTGACAACAGTAATTGAAAATTGACTAAAGAAACTATTGCACATTGATAGCCTTCAAAATTTGCATTGTATGGAATTTAAGAGACCTAAGAAACACAAAAAGTCCAATATGTGAACCTTTGTTGGTCCCCTGATCTAAAAAGAAAACTTTGAGACAATCAGAAAAATTTGACAACGGACTGGGCATTAAACAATATTAAGGGATTGTTAGGTGCGATAATGGCATCAGAGATTTATACTGAAATATTCAAGGGCAGAATGCCATGCTGTCTGAAATTTGCTTTAAAGTAATAGAGATAAAATTGGTGGGCAGTAGACGAAACAAGATTGGAAATATGTTGGAAAATTTTGAAGCTAGATGATAAGTTAGATTATGATTCATTATACTATTCTTTCAATTTGTGTGTATGCTTGAAAATGTATTTTAAAAAATAAAAATTTAGAATAGTTAACACCATAGGAAAATGCTTACATTGTATGGTTAAATGAAAAGGACAGGGTACAGACAGTATGAACAACAGGATTCCATTTTGGTTATATGTCTATATATAGCTACGCAGAGGAAAAAAGAGAGATACCTCTGAGATTAAAGGTGTGTTTTATTTTCTTTAATGTGTTTTTCTGGATTTTCTATATTTTCTATAGTGAATGTATATTACTTTCCATAATCCACTAATCATTTGGTTCTATTCAGTCATCAGAATTGCAGAATTTCCACTTTCTGCAAAGAACTGTAGATAAGGCAGTGTGAGACATACACAAAGAGAGAAGAGGTGCAGGAGGGGAGAGAGAGAAGGGTAAGAGCTTGTGTGCAGAGACAAGCAGTCAAGAAGAAACTGAAGAAGAATTATCATGTAAGATCATATTGCAAATAGATGCAAGTAATATGGTAAAAAAAAAGTATCTTAATTGATTAGGAGGAAGTCCAAGGAAATAAATGGCCAGTGAAGGAAAGAGGCAAGGCCAAAGAAATGGAGAAAAGATTTGTATTTGATTTATTTTATTTTTTTAACAATATCTCAATTAGATACTCATTACTAATCTTAGACTCAGAAAGAAGTGAGATAGAAATGGAAGATAATAAAAAACACAGAATCCTAAAATAACTGACAAAGTCCAGAGCTCATTAAAGAATTAGATTGCAAATCAGTTTGATATAGGTCAGTGACTCTACAACTCTGTATCCTCCATTTCAATTGCTCAGAAGCAATATTATATAAGAAGTCAACACTTCGATCATCGTTTTCCGAGCGGGTTAATCCTTTGGGTTCCTTGTCTTCCTCATCCATCTCCAGGCCTGCACTGTGAAACAGAAGTCAATGAATGCCAGCCAAGCCCTTGCTTAAATAATGCCGTCTGTGAAGACCAGGTTGGGGGGTTCTTGTGCAAATGCCCACCTGGATTTTTGGGTACCCGGTGTGAAAAAAACATAGATGAGTGTCTCAGCCAACCATGCAAAAATGGAGCTACCTGTAAAGATGGTGTCAACAGCTTCAGGTAAAAGGCCAAGCCTGGTTCTTTACACAATTTTTGCTTTCTTAACATTTCAGTCATTCTGCACCCTTTATGGAGTATTATTTCAAGTCCCGAGTCAGCCATTCCCAAATGCTGTCCCAATGAGAGGCTACAGTAGAATCTACCCCCAACTGGGGTTCTGAGCCACTAAGACTGGGATAGAGTCTGCATTTTTAAAATAGGGAACCTGTATGTTTTAAGTCACCCAATGATTCTGATGCACAGCCAGGTTTGGGAACCACTATTCTATACCTGAGAAATCATAGCAGATGAAAGGAAACACAATTACACTGAAGCAAATCCAGTAGCCCTTGATGAAACCCTATTTTAAAATGTTTTATATTTTAGCTGAAGTTTGCACACTAGGTAAAAAAAATTTTTTTAATTGTGCAAACATACTGTCATGTTCCAGTCTACATACTATGATTTTCAAACATTTTTTAGTTCTTTTGTTCAAAAGAAATCTAACATGAGGTGTAAATAAGTAAAATTATAAAAGTTGCGCTTTTGCTTTGGAAATAGGAGTGTTTGCGGAGGAAAACTTTGTCTTCCTGAGGCAGCTCCTAGGGTGCCAGTAGAATACAGTTTGAAAACCAACACTCTCCTATCATCACAATCAAAACTACCTCCTCCTAACCTTTTCCCTAGCAGGGCCTATGGCTTTTTTGGTAAAGAAGACAGGCTGGTCTTGCTTGCAGAATCTCGGGCAATTTTATTGTCCTCAAGATGCTGCTTGCTCTTTAAGTTTCCAAAAACCTAAAAGAAGAAGTCTTCCACGGTTGTAAATTTCCCACTCCCCTTCTGGGTCAGCCCCAACAATAGCCAGGTCCCTATCCAGAAGAAATGCGAAGGCAATTCTGCCATGGAGACTTTCACCCTCATACGGAAATGAGATCTCACCAGTGTAGCACCATCTTCTCTTCGGCTCTTTGCATCTTGTGGCATATAGCATCTAATCACTGGCAATGAGAAATTTGCTGGTGAAGCTAGCTACAAGGGTTCCAAATTATGCCCAGAGTCCAAAATAACTTCTGAATTTATCTAACTCCTAACCAGAGGGTAGGTAAGAGTAAACTAATTCAAGAGGAGTGCAGGTTATCACCAAAGTGAACCTATTTTGAATTTTGTAATGATATCAAACCTGGGAGAATAAAGATGAGTAAAATTCTAGCCAAAATTACCATCAAATGAAGAGAACCCAATAAGGTTCCCTAATTACAATGAAATGTCCTTTTAAAGCCCCTAACATCATTTATTCATATTAGTCACCTTGACGCCTATATCAAAGAGGTTTCCATATGAAACTGCTAGTAACAATAATAATAGTGACCGTTTATTAAACAGGTTCTTTTTTTACTATAAAATATTTCAAACATACAGAAAAGTACAAAGAATAATAAAAGTTATGCACTCATCCTTGTGATAATCAAACCTTTGCCATATTTGCTCCACATATTTTATTTTAAAGAAATGAGTGCTAAAGGTAGAATTGGATTTCCTTCCAACACACACACACACATACTACTCCCCTTTTCCTCCAGTGGTAACCACTGTCCTGAAGTTGGTGTATTTCTTTCTCATTCAAGTTTTATATTTTACTTCATATATGATTCCATAAGCAGCACAGAGCATTGTTTTGCATGTTATGTAAGTGATATCACACTATATATATGTATATCTTTTTATAATTTTTTTCACTCAACATTATGTTTTCACCTATCATCAAGGTTGAAACATTTGGCTCTAGTTTCTTCATTTCAACTGCTTATTAGTATTCCATTGCCCAATTACATCATGACTTATTTTCCCATTCCCCATTTAGAGCAATGCTGGTAGGGACATTTTTTTAACACATCTCTGTGTGCACCTGTGCAATGGTCTCCAAGAGAAAAGGACTAGAAATGGATTTCCAGGTCTCTGAGTATGTAAGCCTTCAGCTTCCCTTGACATTGCCAAATCATAGTTCTACTCAGTAGGCGATTTCCCATTTGATACTGTCAGATACACTTTCCATTCTCTTGAACTCAAATGGTTTGTGGCATACCATGGAAGTAGTATGGCGTACTGATTAACAACAAGGCTTGAGGTTGGGTTCAAAACCCTCTGCTGGGAGCTGATGTAGCTCAAGGGGTTGAGTGCCCGCTTCCCATGTACGAAGTCCCAGGTTCAATCCCCAGTACCTCCTAAAAACAAAACAAACAAACGAGAAAACCAACTTGGGGGAGCCAGTGTAGCTCAGTGGTTGAGCACCGGCTTCTCACATACGAGGTCACATACGAGTACCTCAAAACAAACAACAACAACAAAACCTAGGCTACCACTTAGTAACAATAGGAACCGGGCTAATTACTAAGCCTGAGCCACAACGTACTCACCTGTAAAACAGGAATGATAACAGTGCTCCCTCATTATTATAAAGCTCGCTTTAATGTATAGAAAGCATTTAGAATAGCATCTGAACTTTTATATTTTTCTAGCACTTCTGTGGTGAGAGAAATCACAGCATAATATAATACTTCATCTTGACCACAGCTACTTTCTACTTTATTTTGTCACTACAATAGTTCTAATATGTGTTGACTTAAATAGACTTTTATTAGATAATCTGGAAAAAATAACAGTGAAAGCACCATTTTGATGTGGGATATATGTTTTGGCATTTCAGTTTTCAAAGTCTTTTGAAACAACATTATACTAAACAGGAGGCTTCCTCTAACATCTTTCTGCGCCTGTTCTAATTGTTACAACGTTTCATTTTCTTTCAGGTGCCAGTGTACCCCAGGCTTCACAGGGCCACATTGCAACTTGAACATCAATGAATGTCAATCTAACCCGTGTAGAAATCAGGCCACCTGTGTGGATGAATTGAACTCATACAGTTGCAAATGCCAGCCAGGATTTTCAGGCAGCAGGTGCGAAACAGGTATATATGACTTCAGTGTTATGAATGGCAATGATAAATATAGTAATAACAATATCCATGTGCCAAAAACTATGTTAAGCACTTTGTGCTTATTTAATCTTCACAGCCCTCCAATAACTAGGTATTATTATTATGATCCCCAATAGCACAGATGAGAAGATTGAAGCTTAAAGAGACAAGGGGGAGACGGAGGAAATTGTACATAGAATTCTTCACGTTTAAGTGTTTAGGAAGGACACCTTGATTTAGGAGCCACAAATCCATGGGCAAGCTTGAGAATCAATAGATCAATGCTGAGCTACTTTCTAAGGGTACTGGGGTCTTTTAGTTATAGGACATTTGTTTTATTGAGTGGCATATGCAGAGTTAGGGGCAGAGCTGAATTGCTCATGAAATAGGGAAAAGCCAGATCCCTGTGGGGGTGGGGTGAGATGCTGCTCTTGCAATTATGCCCAGCTTCTTTCCTTCAGCATCAGTCACTTCTTTTCTACTGAGTCATTCTTATCAGTACACAGAAATGCTTTCAAATCATGTCTTTACTAACTCCCCAATTTCACTGTCTCCTTCCAACTATTCCTAGTTTCTCTGCTTCCTTTCACTAATGAGTGCTTTTCCCATCTTACATACAGCTTTTCTTATTTAAAAACCACGTGTTATATATTTTGTAAATAATGTATATTTGTTGTTGAAACTGCTTCTCAGATAAAATAATTGTATCAACTGAAATGAGCTTTCTTTGAGAATAGTACTGCTTCACTGCTACTTGCCTTAGACATCTGAAGAGGACCTTGAAGGTGCCACAATCTGCACATTTCTCTTATTCGTTGCAGAACAGTCTACGGGTTTTAACCTGGATTTTGAAGTTTCTGGTATCTATGGTTACGTCATGCTTGATGGCGTGCTTCCATCTCTTAGTGCTATAACCTGCACGTTCTGGATGAACTCCTCTGACAGCTTCAACTACGGAACACCAATCTCCTACGCACTGGAGAATGGCAGCGACAATACCTTCCTCCTGACTGATTATAATGGGTGAGCAGAAGTGTGTGGATGCAGTAACTGCATGTGCCGGTTGGGGATGTCAAGAGCTTATGTGAAATACAGCCTCAGTGTCGTGTAGAGGACTGTGCAGCAGAGCAGAGCACCAGCCTTGCGGTGGCCAAGCAGCAGGCCTTATCCTGGCATCAAGTTAGGGCTGGGATGGAGGTTGGGAAAGTGGGGTCCAGTGCCTCAGCAAGACAAGAAGGGGACGTCACCAAAGAAGCATCTGGGCAAGTTCTATACAAAGCCTAAGGTTTAGTGATAACACCTTATACATGTGTTGTGATTTGCAGTTTATTAAGTATTTTCCTTTGAATTATTTCATTTGATCTTCACAACAACCTGAGGAACTAGTGTCTTGTTTGCAGATAGAAAAACTAAATTTCAGGGAAGCGGGTGTGGCTCAGTGGATAGAGCCCCCGTTTACCATATGGGAGGCC
>JAQZBX010075738.1:0-14548 GCA_029593785.1 Cabassous unicinctus
TAAATAGCTTCTCTTTCTAGTCTAGAGTTGTATTTAGCTGCTGTTTTTCTGTATGTGTTAAGTTTTCTCTTTGACATTTTGTTCTTCTTGTTCTATTTCTTTGCTATTTTCTCTGTTCCCTTGAAGGGAAAAAATCAGCACCAGAATAAGTGAAAGAGTTAAGAAAAGAAAAAGGATAATAGTAATAAAAATAGTAAAAGTTAGAAGAGAGACTATATAAGACTTAGTAAAATGAATATTTAACTCTTGTAAGCAGTGTAGAGTAATAAGAATAAAAAAGTGAAGTACCTACAATGAAATCATAAACTGAATACAGAAAAATATATAGAATGATTTAAAAAGCCAGAGTGATAAGGAGAGATGGAAAGAGAAAAAACAAAAACAAAAATGTTAATAAAAGAAGCAAAACAGAATAGATGAGAAAGAGATAAAACCAGAAAAATTGAGGACCAAATAAAGAAATGTGGAATGTAAGAACAACAACAGGAAGCAGAAGATAAAAAGATGAAAAATGGAAAAGAGATAGCATTAGTGGACAAATTCAGCATACACAGAAAATTGGAAATCTAGGAAGAAGCACAGTAAAGAAGAAACAATCCAGAAACACCCAATTTTTTAAAAAGGGGGTGGGGGAGGAAAGAGGAAAGAAAAACAAGAAACTAAAATAACCAAACAAACACACAAGCAAGCAGTCAGACAAAAGCTAAGGAAGAACAGCATTACTTTGTAGGCCTCTGTGGAGCTTCTCAGGCTGCCAGTGTTCATCAATCAATTACCCTGCAGCCTCCTCTCTGCAGGATTTGTGCAAGATTTAGCCAATAAACTAAGTTAAATGTTTATTTTTAAAGTAATCTCTTTTTTTTTAGGAAAAATAAGTGACCCAAGAGAAGCTAATACAAAAATAATGTCTATGTTTTCCCTGTCCTGAGTATCAGCTGGATGTTTGCTATCCTGGTAGATCTTTACTCTAAGAGGAGCTGGGAATTGAACTAGGGACCTCTCATGTTCAGGTGGGAACTCCTCCACTGAGCTAAACTTTCTCGTTGGGTCAGTTAGCTCTTCCTAAAGCTATCCAGTCACTTTCCTTTGGGCAGGTTTGACTCCCAGGGCAGCAGGACTCAACAGGTTGTGTGAGCATAACCCCCCTCCACTTTCCTGGTCACTTTGAGTTCCCTTTTGAAATTCAAAGGGGACACTGATGACAGAATTCACCACAGAGAAATGACTCTCAACCCTTTTCTAGACCATCCCCTCCTCCCAGGGGATCCTAAATAGGCACTTGGAAGCTTATTAAGCAGTTCCTACTGCCTGCCCCCCTTAGAGGAGTTGAAATTTTGATAGTTTTCAGCACAAGAGTAGTCAATTGCCTGACTCTGCCCTCTCACAAGCCAAGTTTCTCTATCCCAGGGCAGTTGGGTAAATCAGGCTTCCTCAGCAGATTCATCTCTCCCCTCTTCTGGTGCACCTTGAGCCAGCTAGTATGCTCCCCAAAGCTCAGTGGGGGTCCATTCAACCAAACCCACAGAAAGGAAACCCCTCTCTGCCCTTTTCCAGAACCCTCCCACCCTTGAAGGATGCTCCCTCCAACTGGGTGGCCGGCCTTAGTCAGGGCTAGTGTGGCTTTTTACCTCGAGGCTTAGACGTCCACAGTTTCCCGCCATAGGGCTATAAACTCATGATTTTATCTTGAGCAATTTATCTCTTTCTCCAGCTCCCTCCAGATTAATAACCTAAAGGCTCCCACTCTGTGGGCTCTCAGAACAGCTCACTCAGGCAGAATCTTGTCCCCATTCAGCTGTTTTTTGCATGAGAGATGGTGAGTGCCCACTTAAACCAATGCCATCTTGCCACCTGTCTGCCCAGTGTACTTTTGATTTCTTGGATTGCTCCATTCATCACCACCAAATTCATTATCTTTTTATGTATGTTCATAATTCCTTTAGTATGTTCTCCCAGTGTCTTCTTATATCCTTAATCTCTTCCTTCATTTTATTAATTTGGTTCCTGATATCTGTTTCGAGAGAGTTGATTAGTTGTTCCGTGTTCTGCATCTCTTCCTGGTTTTTAGTTTGTTCATTGGACTGGGCCATGTGTTCTTGTTCCTTAGTATGGTTTGTAATTTTTTGTTGATGCCTGGTCATCTTTTTATCTTGATAGGTTTATTCAGTTGATTAGCTTCTCTCTGTACTCTAAGCTTTTATTTAATTGCTGTTTTTGTGTGTGTGTTAAGTTTTTTCTTTGACACTTTGTTCTTCTTGTTCTATTTCATTACTGTTGCCTGTGTTCTCCCATTACTTGTTTTTGACTTCTCCATGTCTCTGACCCTCACTCTTCTTGGAGTCGGTAAGAAGTGTCCCTGCTTGCTGTGCCCCAGATCACGTCCCCACGGCAAGCTCTTGCTTTTTCTTTGTTGTTTTAGTGAGAGCTAAATCTTATATGCCTAACCCATCAGCCATATTTCCTCACACTCTCACATTTTATTTTTTAATAACGTTTATTTTTTAACAGTCTTACTCTACAGAAAAATTGTGAACCTATTCCAGAGATTTTCCCACATTATGAGCTTCTCCCACCCAGTATACCTCATTATATTTGGTGGATATTTCAATTTTTTAAAATCCAAAAATGCCAGTAAAAATCTTTATTCATAATTAGGTCTCCTATTCCCACTGGGGTTCTATGCACATCTATGCAGACTCTTCTTATGCTTAAACTAATTTTTTAAATATACTTTTTATTTTTTTTTAAAGATACTTAGATTACACAAATATTATGTAAAAAATATAGGGGATTCCCATATGCCCCGCTCCCAACCCCTCCCACATTTTCCCACATTAACAACATTCTCCAGTAGTGTGGTGCATTTGTTACAATTGATGAAGACATTTTGAAGCATTGCCACTAAATGTGGATTACAGTTTACATGGAAGTTTGCACTCTCTTCTGCACAACTTTGTAAGTTATGGCAAGATATGTAATGACTCATATCTTTCATTGTAGTGTCATTCAGGACAATTCCCAAGTCCTGAAAATTCCCCCATATTTCACCTGTTTTTCCCTGCCCTTAGACCATCCAGTGGCCACTGCCTCCACATCAATGATATAATTTCTTTCATTGCTAGAATCATAATAAGTCTATAGTAGAATACCAGTAAGTATATTTCAATCCATAGTTAATTTATCAGTACTAAGGATTCTGGGATGGTGATGGCCACTCCACCGCTAATTGAGAGGAGGCTTCCATTCCATGGGGCAAATGGATGGGACTCTCTTGCTTGCACTTGTAAACTCTCTTGGTTTCTTAGGATTGTCATTGCCCATCATCATCTCCTTGTTAGTTGTCTGGTGAATCCAATGAGCTGAGAGTAGGTGTTGCAACTTTGCTGAAATTCATGGCTTAACTTGTACATAGATGGACAAAAGATTTAAGTCTCTGGGACATGTATTTATCAAGTATAGTGCTAATTATGGGTCCAAATAAAAAAAGTAGTAGAGTCATGTGTAGAGAACCCATAAATGAGTCTCACTCTGTTACACTGTGGAGCATAAATTTCAAAGTAAAGTCTGCTGAAAGAGTGCCAAATTCCTCAGCAGTCTGCCCTGTTTATAGATTCTGGATATCTCTAAGTACCCTCAGGAGTCCTGCTGTTTGAAGCCCTGTATACTGTGGCACTCAATGAGATCCTGCTGAGACTTGCATAAGCATAACATCTGGAATGACCTCCTGACTCAATTTGAAATCTCTGAGCCAGAAAAACTCATTGGTATTCACCATTTCCCCCTTTTGGTCAAGGTCTTTTTCCAGATGCATTGTTAATTGGTGCTAGGTAATAACTTCTCAGTGTCAGGGAGGCTCAATCCTGGGAGTAATGTCCCATGCCAGGGGGAAGGTAGAGTATTTATATGCTGAGTTTGGCTTAGAGAGGCCACATTTGAGCAACAAGGAGGCCTTCAGGAGGTACCTCTTAGGCAGTATATAATACTAGGCTAAGTTTCAATATCACATGAACAGGTTCAAAAGAACAATCATCAATTACAAGGGCCTGGCATAATGGTCTGTCTTCCCTCACTAGACATTGCCCTTGTACTTGGGGGATTCTTGCTGTCCTATTAGAGAATGTAGCAGAACTCCCTAGGATGGGAATTCAATATTCTTTAGGTTATCCTATGAATCTCTACCCACTGAGACAATGTCACATGAATAATTGAAAATATTCAGGTCTTAGAGCCATGCCCCAGGTGAACCCCTTCCCATGTGACCCCACATCACTGATACCCACACCAGCAATCCTCCCACACCAGTGCTGTTACCCTTCTGTGATCCAAAATCTGTCCGAAAATGAAGCAAAAAAAACAACTGTATAAATTAGTAAGAAAATGAAATAATAATTAAAAAATAAAATATAAAATTCAAAATAATTTTAAAAATTGAAATAATATAAAATTTGTTTAGACATTGTGCCTGTCATCACTCTAAGATTTGTTGTCTTGTATGTAAGTGACAATTTCTTCCTTCTATTCCTCCTGTGTCTTAATTTTTCCATTTTATATTCAAAGAAATTTTAGGTTACAGAAAAGTCACACAGAAAATACAGTGCATTCCCATATACACCATGAAAGAGACCTTGGCCAAATGGAGGAAATACAAAATACAAATAAGATTTTCTGGCTAAGAGATTTCAGTATGTGTCAGCAGGTCCTACCAAAGGTTACGCTCATGCACATCTCAGCACGATTTCTTTGACTGCCACAGTAAGAAGTGTCACAGTCAGTGGGTTTCCTGAGGGCTCTATACACCCAGACATTGTAAGCAGTGCAGACAATCTCAGGAATTCAGCACCCTGTCAGTATGCCTTACTCTGGAATTTACGCTTCTCAGTGTAATAGACTTTGACTAATTTAAAGTTTCCCTACAGATGGCTATTCTACCCCTTTTATTTGAACCTATAATTAGCACTTGTTAAATATATATCCCAGAGGCTTAAATCTTTGGTCCATTCCTGTGCCAGTTGAGCCCTGAATCTCAGCAGAGTGGCAGTACCTACTCTCCAGGACATTTGACTCACCCAAGGCAACTAACAAGAAGATGATGATGGACAACGCCCATCCCAAGGAGCAGAGAGTATCTGCAACTGCAACAAGACATCTGCCCCATGGGACTTAAGCCCCTTTCAATATGAAACAGAGTGTGCATCACCAGCCCCAAATCCTCATGATTGCAGAAGGAACAATGGACTAAAGTAGACTTATTAATATTCTATTATTGACTTATTATTCCAGTAATGGAAGAACTTTTATTATTGATATAAAGGCAAAGACCATCAGAATTTCTAAGGGGAGGGAGAGGGAAGAAAAGTTGTAAAATGGGGGCATTTTGGGGGCATTTAGTTGTCCTCCATGACATTGCAATGACAGACACAGGCCATTATATATTTTGTCATAACCTACAAAATTGTGTGGGATAGAGAGTAAACTTTAATATAACTATAGTCCATGTTTAGTAGCAATGTTTCAATATGTGTTCATCAATTTTAACAAATGTACCATAGTAATGAAGGATGATGTTCATGTGGGAATGTGTGGGAGGGGGAGGAAGTGGGGCATATGAGAATCCCCTATGTTTGTTATGTTAATAATATATCACTTGTGGTTTTTTTGAACCATTTATTCAGGTGTTCAAAGAATTCAGTGACACTGCCACACAAAAGACCTTCAATTCAAGTGTCCTTTTTCACATGGAAACTTTTTCAATGGTTACATCCACAAAAACAAATAAAAAACAGCTGTTTCATTCTAACAAATATATGTGGGTTAATGCAAGGAAGAAAAAAGCTCCAATCAACGCATGAGAAGCATTTCCAATAGAAATTTTTGTTTAACAATTACCAAAACTGTGATATATTCATACTGGTTTGAACAGTCATGTATTTAATAATCATAATAACTCATTCCAAAAGACAATGCTTAACACTATGATCACTATCCAAGTTTTTAAAATGTTTAAATTTTAATGTTTGTATACATTTTTCTTGCGGGGAAGTTGGATGATAAACCAAAGACGTTCAAGCATAAAATCTACTATACTAGAAAAAACTGCTGTAGAGGAAATCAAATGGAAATATGAGTTCAAGGAGGAAAAAAAAACAATGTCAAATTCTGACTGTTAAATAAAAACTAGTCTGTGTATTTCTTTTCAAAAGAAATCAAATCACTATGGTAGTTAGATGCCATTACACACATTTAAATGAGTGATGTAGCAGTTTTATTTTAAAATGTCAACATTTGCATTTTACCAGAAATCCTCTTTTCCAAGCTGGCTGCTTGCCTGCCTTCAGCTATCCACCCTAAGTTTTTCTCCTAAGGCACTGAAGCTGACCCAGGAGAACAGATTCAGACCGTGTCCAACGTGGACAGAAGAGGATTCAGTGGGAATTTTAGTTAGGACCCTGCTGAGCCAAAAACCACTTCATCCACCCAGTCCAGTTTCTACTCATCAGCCAGATCTCTCTCCAGCATGCACACATTTCTCCAGGCCTGTGTCCAATGCAGCCCCCTCCCACCCAGTCAATCTGCTCCCCCAACAAAACACCAACAAACATTTAAAACAAAACAAATTCAAAGGTTTTTATTTCCTTTTAGAGTTGCGACTTATTCTCAAAGTTCACTCAGGTGAAAATTTCCCCATAGTTTGAAAATTTCATAAGGAAAATGAACACAAGGGATGCCAAACGCCTGCATTTGGGGAGCTGGGAAGGAAGAGAAGCTGGCAGTCTGGCGGCCCCCTTCATTGGTATATACTAGGGATCTGGAAAGCGGAGATGAGCACTGCTCAGCAAAGTACTTTGCACCCGCCCACAGACAGGTACCATCAATCCCATTTCTCAGATGAACAAACTGAGGGTCGCAAAGCTACCCCAGGTCACAACTAGAGGTGGCAGAGGCTGGACTAAAGTCAAACCCCAAGTTCTAAAGGGCAGTGACAATGGACTCAAATTTGGGTTTTAATCCACAGTGTCCACGTCTTTCTGGCTGTGAGCCTTTCTCAGTGGTAAAACAGGGATACCACTTTGCCTTGTAGGGCTGCTGTGAAGACCACGAGCTTTCGATGCAAGGCGTTCAACCCATGGTCTGCTACACAGAACGCGCTCAATAAATTGTAATCAAGGTTTTGGTGGGCCTGGAGTGATGGTTCCATGTACCCAGAGCCCCGCATCCAGCGCCCTGGGGGAAAGACTCGTCCCAGGTGCAGCAAGGGAACACAACTCCCCAGCGCAGACAGGCAGCTGAACACACCTCGGGCTGGCCCGCTCCCTCCCCTAGGTTTTCTATGTAAAATTTATTGAATCCAAGCTTCTTTAAAAATAAAAATCTCACGGTAGATAACAATAATATTGTAATTTTTTCATCAATTGTAAAAAAGGTTTCATAACATTGCTAAGGGTCATTAATAGGAGGTTATAAGTGGTAGGGTATTTTTCCTTTTAGAGTAATAAAAATATTCTAAAATTCATTCTGGTGATGAATGCAAAACTATATGATTAAACTGACAGCCATGGTCTGTACAATATGGAAGGAGTGTATGGTGTGTGTGTGAATAAACCTGTTTGAAAAAATATGCCAGTGCTACTCAAAGTGATCTATAGGTTCAATATAATCCCTATCAAAGTTGCCAGGAACCTAAGGGAAAAAATAGAAAATCCAACTATCATTCATAAGGAATTGAAATTCACCAGGACTGCAGCACCCCCTCAGGGTGTTATATTCATTTACATCTTGCTTGTTTAGACTGTGAATGGTTTGCAAGGAAACACAGTACCTTATACTCCTCTCCATTCCCAGGACGTAGTTTAGGGTTTACCATACAGTATTGCTGAAAAAATATTTGTTAATGACAGAGAAAACAAATGGTTGTGTGAGTTGAACAGATATTGCTAACTACAAGGGAGAAAGGAGAAGCAGTGAGACAAGAGGAAGTCCTCTTGAGAGAAGGTGGCTCCATTTATGAGAGCCAACTCCAGAGGAGACAAATTGGAGACATAACATATTTTAGTGTATCCAGAATCTTTATCCAGAATCCTCAACAGGGAAATCATTATGGGAAACCTGGCAATACTAGAGCCCCCAGCTAAAGAGGAGTGACCTCCTCTTGGGATGCAGGTGTCTAGAGGGATAAGAGATGGACAAGGAGCTTGAAAGATGTCTCCAGGGACAAAATTGTCCCAAGTTTGCATTGTGCATTCCTTTCTTACCTACAGAGAAGTAAGTATCTCAGCGAGTATTGAGACAAGAGAATACTTCATTAATGCAGCTCATGAGAATGGAATCCCTAATGGCTCAGAAACTCTGAATGCTTCCCCTTCACTATATCAAGTCTACTTTACTAATCTCTGGTGAAGAGAAAACACAATTCTGTTTTCTAGAGACCTCGTGAGTGGTTCCATCTCCCTTTTCTTCCTGGGATCAGAACTTCCAACTTCATCCATCATTCAAGGAAGACTCTGCATTGGTCAACTTGGAACCTGCTTTGATAATTTCAGGGTGAGTTACAGAATCTTCACAGGTGCTGGGAAATGTATTTTGGCTCCATGGATTCTTTTTATTGGTAGTAGCTTGAAGGGCATCAATAGGTTCTGACCACAGAGAAAGCTTAAAATACAAAGCCCTCCCTTCGTAAAAAGCCTGAGTGGAAATACATAGCAGATACACTAAAATACATTCTTTTTTCAGTCTTTCTCCTCTGGCCTCACACTCTTGGGTCTTCCCTCTCTCAGCACTATTTTTCCTTGTTTCACTCATTCTTTCTCTACAATTGTTGAAAGTATTTGTTTAACAACATTCATTCATTTTTTCGTTTAGTCATTCAACAAATGTCTAGTCATCAATTGCTTCATGATGAGCTCTAAATATAATTTTGGGAATAAAGAAATGAGTAAGACTTTCCTTCTCATATTAAGAAGATTACATCCAAATGGGGTTATAGTCATAGAAATGAGTATATCCAATATCCTGAGATAGCTCTGAAATCTTGTTGAAAAGGATCAAAAAGAATGGACTCCTTCTGTCAAGGTTAGTGAAGGCTTCAGAAGGGACCTTTAAACAGTACTGAGCCTTGAAGGAGGAATTAGAGTAACTTCAGGAGGAGAAATGGTTAGCAGCACACCAGGAAGAGTCGACAGGGACTCAAATGTGGTGAGGTTTTAAAAATAATTCTTAATATCTGATGAAAAATGATGGGCAGACATTTGAAAGGGGAACATGAGTCTCACCAGGTTGGCAGCAGCCATAAAATAAAGATCCTTGTGTTTTGCCATCAGGAGGGGTATTTATGTTTGGAGTTATTGGAGAGTCAGTGCTGGCTTATAGGAGGGGATACTCATGAAAAGTCTTGCCCTGAGGAAAGCTCACTCTGGGTCAATGTGAGTATTGCTGTTGATGATGAAGGATGGAAATAGCACAATGGATGTGGGGAAGGTGTGGGGAGTGAATCTGTGTATGGTTGAATCATAATGTGTAAAATATTGGCTATTAATACTAAGCACAATGTCAGACATTTTATAGTCATTATTTAAATCTTTCAATTACTCTATAAAATCAGTTTCATTATTCTGATTCAAGGGATGAAGGATGTGAGACTTACAGCAAGGTGATATTCTTGTGCAAGGAATTTAATTGTGTCTGGATTGAATCTTGGAGTTCGATGTCCCTAGGATATTGCATTTCACTAATAATTTAAATTCTTAATTAACTTAGTATTTTAGAACAGGGTAAGATTTACAGAAATATTGCAAGAATTTTAGAGATAGTTTCTAAGAACCGGCCATCCCCTTTCCCCTGCTCTTAACATCTGACATTCAAAATAGCACCGCACATTTATTTGTCATAAACTCCTAATCCCTTTGTGACACTGACAGCTTCTCAGACTATCCTTGTTTTGACAACCTGGATAGTTTTGAGGAATGGAGATCAGGTATATTGTAAAGTATCCCTCAGTTAGAATTTTCTCATGATCTTCTCTTAATTATGGGTTTTTGGAGAAAGACGCCACAGACAAAATGTCATTTCATCCCATCATATTCAGGGTGCATCCTATCAATGTGACTTATCACTGTTGATGTTTATCTTGAGCAACAATGTTTTGAGACCCCTCAGATTAAAGTTCCTCATTTCTCTGCCTTTCCTCATATCACCTTTGGAAAGAGTCATGAGGAGGTCTTCAGGAGTGAGATTTATGCTCCATGGGCTTCAGACAGCAATAGCCACATAAACTATTGAATTCTTCTGCAGGAGAGATTTGTCTCTATTTATTTACTTAATCATAAATTGTTTTGTATCAGGATGGATTCATGACATTTCTTGCATACTTTGGGTATTGATGGAATAGTACTTTTCTTGTTCAATTTTTCCACTTTTGGCCATGGGAGCTCTTTCAGTTGCACTCTGTATCTCTTTACTATGACCCTATCATTGAGGGATTTATTTTAGTACCTATTTAATCTTTGGTAATACAAGGTGTGACAAGTGATTCTTGCATATTTCTGTCCCCAAGTCAGCAATTTCTCCAAGAAGACACTCATGGAGAATGGTGTTAATTTCTAAGGTCTGTGCACTATTTGTTATCCTTGCTACTGAGGGCTCTAGGCCCTCTCTGCAGAGAGTATAAGGTAATACATGTGTGTATACTAAGCTTGTACATATGCATGTCTAGAAATATGTCTGCAAACCACCCTCTGCGTTTATATTCACGTAAACATGAGTTCATACTATTGTGTCTAACTCTAAGCCATTATCACACAGAACATTCTAGCCTCCTCTGCTTGCTTATCTGTAAGCTCTCACTTCACAGTGAGAAATATATTCCCTCATCTCCCATCTGTCTATGAATTTCTTGATTCCAGTGTATATGTATAGAATTATTAGAATTGTTAATCCATACATGGTGGAATGCTACTTTGCTACAGTGCTATGCTTATGCACAGTTTCTTTTCACTTCATTTTATAGGCTCCATTCACAGCCTATATTACTTTTTCAGCACCTTTGCCATCAGCCCTTCTTGTTAGTGCAATTTATACATTTGTATATAGTTGGATAGATTTCCAACATTTTCATTCTAGATGGAATTCTGTTGACCTTGTAAATGACTTTTTACTTGCCTACATAAGGTACCCTCTTTGTGTTGTGAAGTTCAGTGGGTTTTAACAAATGCATAGTGTCATGTGTCTACAATTACACAATATACAGAATAGACGCTTTGCTCTGAAAATTCCCTGTGCTTCACCTAGTCACCTTCTCTCTCCTCAATCCTCTGGCTACTTCTGAGCATCCTATTGTCACATTGTTTAGCCTTACCCAGAAGGTCATATAATTGATTTCAACTTCTGTTGCATTTTAAAACTGGGTTCTTGTAATTAGCAATAATCACTTAAGGCTTATCCAAATATTTTTTGACTGGATGGAACATTTCTTTTCATCTCAGCAATGGTCCATTGTATAGAAACAGCTGAGTGAGTTCACCTAGCAACCTATTGAACAACATCTTCTTTGCATTGATATTTGGAGATGACAAAAACAGCTCCTGTAAACATTTGCGTGTGGGCTTTGTGCAGACTCAAGTTTTCATATCAGCCACATGTATACCTAAAAGCAGAATTGCTAGATTGTATGGTAAGACTAGGTTTAGTTTTACTAGAAACTGCTAAACTACCCTCTGGCTGACCATTTTGTGTTCTCAAAGCAATGAAAAAGAGACGTACTATTGCACATACTCAACATCAATTTTATTTATTTATTTTAATATTTAAATTTTAGACCAGGTTTAGATTTCATAAATTTTACATGACAATATAGGAGTTTCCCATATCCCCCCCTTTCCCCTGCCACTCTCTCTCATATTAACAACGTCTTTCATTAGGATGGTACCTTTTTTAAAATAGATGAACACATATTGAAGGATTTCTTCTAACCGTGGACTATAGTGTCCATTATAGTTAACACCCTGTCCCGTACAGTTTTAATTAATGACAAAACATATTATGGTCTGTATCCATCATTGCAATGTCATGCAGGACAATTCTAATGTCCTGAAAATGCCCCCATGTTACATCTGCTCTTCCCTTTCCCTCCACTCAGAATCTCTGGTGGCCACTGTCTCCATATCAATGATAAAAGTTCTTCCATTGCTAGAATGATAATAAATCTTGTTTAGTCCATTGTTCATTCCAAAATCTTGACAATTTTGGGATTGTGACACCCACTGATTTCTAATTTAGAAGGGGCTTAGATCCCATGGGGCAAATGGATGGAACTATCTTGCTTGCAGTTGCAGACACTCTCTGTTTCTTGTGTTGGGCATTGTCCATCACCATCTCCTTGTTGGTTGTCCTGGGTGAATCCGATGAACTGGAGAGTAGGTGTTGAAACTTTGCTGAAATTCAGGGCTCAACCGGCACTTGAAGAGACCAAAGATTTGACTCAGGGACATATATTTAACAGGTATAGTGCTAATTATAGGTTCAAATAAAAGGGACAGAAGAGCCATGTGTTGGGAATCTATAAATGAGTCTAACTCTTTTACACTGGGGAACATAAATTCCAAAGTAAGGCCACTGACAGGGTGCTGAATACCTGAGATTCTCTGTCCTCTTTTAGTGTCTAGATGTCTCTAGAGCCATCAGGATCCTTGCTGTTTGATGCACTGTTCACTGTGGCAGTCAATGAGATCCTGCTGAGCCGTGCATAAGCTTAACCTCTGGAATGACCCCCAACTCACTTTGAAATCTCTTAGTCATAAAAACTTATTTGTTTTTAATATTTCTCCCTTTTGGTCAAGGTCTTTTTCCAGATTCATTTCTAGTTGACACTTGGTTATAATACCTAGGTGCCAGGGATTTTGAACTCCTTTTTGTATGCTTATTTGGGAAGTGCATGTCTTCTTAGGATAGGATTCTTTTCAGGCCTTTTACCCATTTTTAATTCAGCATATTATTTCTTATTTTGTGGTTTTAAGAGTAATATGTACATTTGTGTACAAATCATTTATTAGATGTGTTTTGTAAATGTTTTTTCCAAATATTTAAATTTTTAAATCCCATATCAATGTTTTTCACAGAGCAGAAATTTTACATTTGAATAAAAACTAACTAATAAATTTTACTCTCTCATGGATCATGCTTTAGTTGCTATATCTAAAAACTCATTACCATAACATGGGCCCCTAGATTTTCTTTATGATTTAGTCTAGCACTTTTACAATGCATTTTACTTTTAAGTGATATGATTCTTTTGATTTAATTTTTGTGAAATGAATAAAATATGTGCCTAAGTTCCTTTTTTGTTTGGCATGATTGCATTCTACAGTTCCAGCTCCACTTGTTGAGAAGACCATACATTCTACATTGAACTGCCCTTGTGATCTGTGAAACATCATTGGACCCCATTGGTGTTGGTTTGTCTATTTCAACAATAGGATTCTGTTTAATTTGTGGGTTTTTATACTAAGTGTTCCAACCAGGTAATGTGGTTCCTACAACTTTGCTCTTCTCCTTTACAATTTTGTCACAGGGTACAAAAAGACTGATCATAATGTTTGTTGATTAAAGTCTGAGAGAATTTGTAATGAAAATATTGCCATGACAAAGTGTTTTCTATTATGGACAAGGATTTCTAGTCAGCAAAATTATCAAGGAGAAGCAGGAACATATGTGTTTCCTGAATATTTTCAGAAAAGGGCACTAGATCTATATAAAATCAAGAAAAATATTAACTTAGATTGTTTACAATACAAACCATAACATTTATTACATTTTTCTGATCACTGCTTGTGTCTTAAATTGCATTGCTCTGTTATCTTTACCAGGAAATTCATCATCTACATGGAAAGAGAAAACCAAACATATGTTTTAGAATTTTTCCTCCTGGGTCTCTCAGAAGATACAGAGGTACAGCCCATCCTCTTTGGGCTGTTCCTGTCCATGTATCTGGTCACCCTCATGGGGAACCTGCTCATCATCCTGGCCATCATCTCAGACTCCCACCTCCACACCCCCATGTACTACTTCCTCTCCAACCTGTCTTTTTCAGATATTTGTGTGACCTCCACCACTGTACCAAAGATGCTGCTGAACATCCAGACAAACAACAAGATCATAACTTATGCAAACTGCCTCAGTCAGATGTATTTTTACATGCTTTTTGGAGCATTAGACGTCTTCCTCTTGACTGTGATGGCCTATGACCACTTTGTGGCCATCTGCCACCCCCTGCACTACATGGTAATCATGAACCCCCGGGTCTGTGTCCTCCTGCTGCTGGCCTCCTGGTTATTGAGTGTTCTGAACTCCCTTTTACAATGCTTACTGGTTTTGCATTTATCTTTTTGTACAGAGTTGGAAATCCCCCACTTTTTCTGTGAACTTATTCAGGTACTCCAACTTCCTTGTTCTGACACCTTCCTCAATGAGCTTGTGCTATATTTTGCAGCTGGTTTTCTGGCTGTTATTCCATTCACTGGGATTGTTTTCTCTTACTCCAAGATTGTATCCTCCATATTGA
>JAQZBX010075739.1:0-14548 GCA_029593785.1 Cabassous unicinctus
AAAAACATACAGCAAGATGGTAGACTTAAACTCAAGCATATTAACAATTACATTAAGTGAAAATGGTCTAAACATTCCAATTGGAAGATAGAGATTGTCAGCTGGATTTTTAGAATAGTGAGACCAACTATTACCATGTATAAGAATGCTCTCCAAATACACATAGATAGGTTAAAAGTAAAAGAATGGAACAAGATATACCAGGAAAAAAATATTATAAGTTGCAGTGGCTGTACTAATATCAGATAAAAGAGACTTCTGAATAAGGAATTTCACTGGGGACAAAGGAGCGGGGACAATGATAAAAGGATCGATCTGTCAAGAGGGCACAATGATTCTAAATTTATAAACAAAATCTGAAAGAACTGAAAGGAGAAAGTGACAAATCCATAATTATAATTAAAGATTTCAAAACTCCTGTCTCAGTAATTGACAAAACAAATAGACAAAAAAGAAAGAACTGAACAACACTATTAATCAACTTGACATAATTGACACATATAGAACACTTCATCCAGCAACAGCATAATAAGCATTCTTTTCAATTGCACATAGAAAATTTACCAAGATTGAACATTTTCTGGGCCATGAAACAAATCTCAGCAAATTGAAAAAGATTCACGCGAAGTATGTTCTCTGACACCAGTGGAATTAACTAGGAATCAATAATTCAGATATCTTTCCAGAAAGATACCTGAAAGAATACTTGAATATTTGGAAAGCAAACAATATACTTTTAAATCACCTTTGGGTCAGAAAAAAAAGAAAAAGAAAAGAAAAGAAATCACAGTGTAATTAATCACATTGTAATTAGAAAATATTTTGAACTGAATGCAAATGACAAACGATATACTAACATTTACAGAATGCAGTTAGAGCAGTGCTTAGAGGAAATTTTGTAGCACTAAATGATTAAATTTCAAAGAATGAAAATCTCAATTCAATAACCTAACCCAGAGGTTGGCAAATGTTTCTGTAAAGAGCAAGATAGTAAGTATTTTGGGTTTAATTCAGTATACAGTCTCTGTTGTAACTACTCAACTATCCCTCTATGGCTTAAAAGCAGTCAGAGATTATGTAGATCATATGTATGGCTGTGTCCCAATAAAACTCAATTTACAAAAGAAGGCAGTGGGCTGGATTTGGCCCCTAGGTTATAGTTTGTTGACTACTGATCTCATCTTCTCATCCGCTACCATAAGAAACTAGAAAAAAAAAAAGGGCAAATTAAATCTAAAGTTAGGAGAAGGGAGGAAATAATAAAGACCAGGACTCAATGAAATTGACAGAAAAACAAGAGAGAAAATCAATAAAACCAAAGCTTAGTACTTTGAAAATAGCAATAAAATAGATAAACTTCTAGCCTGGATGATAAAAAGAAAAAAAAGGGAAGACACAAATCACCAATATTAGTCATGAAAGAGAGGACATCACTTCATATCCTACAAATATCAAAAGGATTACGGGAAGCAGATGTGGCTCAAGTGATTCGCTTCCATCTACAATATAGGAGGTCCAGGGTTCGATTCCTGGGGCCTCCTGGTGAAGGACAGCTGGCCAACGCTGAGTGCTGGCCCGCGCAGAGTGCTGGCTTGAGCGGATAGTTGGTGCAGCAGGATGACGCAACAAAGAGAGACACAGAAGAGAGACAATAAGAGACTCAGCAGACCAGGGAACTGAGGTGGTGCAAGAAATTAAGCACCTCTCTCCCACTCTGAAAGGTCCCAGGATGGGTTCCCAGTGCTGCCTAAAGAGAAGATAAGCAGACACCAAAGAACACACAGCAAATGGACAAAGAGAGCAGACAGTGAGTGCAAAACAATGGGGGGGGGGAGGGGAGGGAAGGCGGCAGAAATAAATAAAAAAAATAAATCTAAAAACAAAAAGGATTATAAAGATATGCTATGGACACTTTTATATCAATGAATTTGATATCTTAGGTGAAATGAACAAATTTCTTGAAGACACAAAGTACAAAAGTTCAAGAAATATGTGATGTGAAAAGCCTTAAATCTATTTTTTTAAAAGATTTATTTACTTACTTCTTCCCCCCCCACCCCGGCTTCTGTTTTTTTTTAAGAAGAATTTCTAGAAACACCAGCTTGCAGAAAAACTCCCTGCTCTGATGGCCTCACTGGTGAATTATGACATTTACAGTAGAAATGGTACCATTTCTCTCCAAATATTCTTCCAGAAAATTGAAGAGAATGAAAACTTTTCAACTTATTTTGTGAGGTCACCAGTACTCATATCAAAATCAGTAAAAAACATTACAAATAAAGAAAACTATAGACCAATATTATCTACAACAATAGACACAAAAGCAAAGCAACTTTAGCAATACACAAAAGGAAAAACACATCATGACCAAGTAGATTTACTTCAGAAATGACCAAATAATCATATCAATAGATGCAGGAAAAGCATTTTACAAAATTAAGCAGTAATTCATGATTAAAATTTTTTCACAGACTAGGAATAGAAACACTTTCTGTATGATGAAGGGCACCTGGAAGAAATCTACAGATAATATCATGATTAATGTGAAAGACAATGATTTTCCACTAAGTTTGGAAATAAGGCAAGGATTTCCACTCCCAAAATACGTATTCAGTATTGTAATTAGGGCCTTGGACAGTGCAATAGGCTAGAAAAAGTAGCAAAAGTAAAATAGATTGGAAAAGAATACATATAATTATTTTTATTCACAGATGACATAATTATCTATGTAGAAATTCTCAAGGAATCTACTAAATATCTACTAGAAATAAGTGAATTTAACAAGGTCAATATACCAAAAACAATTGTTTCTATATACTAGTAACAAGCAATCGGAAAATGAAATTTTTAAAAACACCATTTAAAAAACCTCAGGAGAAAACATGAAATACATTAAAGATAAATTTAACAAAATATGTAAAATAAGTGTACACCAAAAACTACAAAACATTGCTGAGAGACGTTTCAGAAGACCTAAAGAAATAAAGTAAGATATTGTCATCATAGATCAGAGGACTCAATATTTTTAAGTAAATTCTCCTAAAATTATTACAGATTTGGTACAATACCAATAAGAATTCAAGCAGGCTACTTCCATGGATATTGATGAGATTGATACTTTACATGGAAATGTAAAGGACTCAGGATAACCAAAACAGATTTGAAAAATAAAGTTGAAGGAATCACACTCCCTGATTTTAAGATTTACTGTAAGAGGAATCTAGATAGAGTGGCTTTGGCATAAAGACAGACATATAGATCAGTAGAACAGAACAGAATCATAAACAGATATACACATGTTCAATTGATTTTCAAACAAAATGCCCATGTAATTCAATGGGAAAAAGACAGTTTTTTCATCAAATGGACATAAGTATCCAGAAGATATAAAAATTTTTTTTACTATTCAAAAATAGAATCTAATATCAACCTAACTGAAAAATGGGCAAAATATTTGAACAGACACTTCATCAAAGAAGATATGCAGATAGTAAATAAGAGCATGAAAAGATGACCAACATTATTAGTAGGGAAAAATAACTAAAAATCACAATGAGATGCAACTATATCCCTACTCAAATGGTTAAAAATGTAAAAATTGACAAGGGACACTTGGTCCAGATAAGATGGTGTAGACTCCTTTCTCCATTCAACTCCCCACTATGTACAACTATGTACCCTGAACATAATGCAAGAAGCAACCAAAGTAGAATGCCATTATAGTAAGAGGAAGGTAAACTGATTTGGCACCCCAGAATTGGAGGAATAATACAGTGGCCGAATGTCTTATCTAACCCCACCCAAGAGAAAAAGATGACCCAGGCCTGGTTTTTCCCAATCTCCACCTTAGCAAAAGAAGGTGGCCTGGATAGGCTTCCCTCAAATCAAATGGGAGTTCCACTGTCAAGGGAGACAAGCCTAGCACCTCCAGCAAACAGAATTCATTGTGAACTTGATGACAATAAGCAACTAGGAAAAGTATCTCCTTCCTCACCAGTAAATTTTATCTGGGTAGTTGAGTGGCTCTGGCTCAGGTGACCCAAAGAAAACTGAGACATCTCTTTGTCCATGTGGGCCTAAAATTTCCCTCCTCCACCTTACTACACTCAGGGAGGGGAAGACAGCAGTAGGGGGTCACACTTATAAGAAGCAGCCCCCAGGAGAGCCTTTTTTGTCCCCTGGCCCACAGAATCACCAGGCAGCATACTCTGATCTGAGGAAACCCTTTCTGTCCTCTCAGGTAGCATCAGCATGAACCAATGGGAGACCCAGCAGGTCTACAATCAGAAACTAGTAAAAGAAGAGAAAAATAAGTCCAAAGCAAGTAGAAGGAAAGAAATAATAAAGATCAAACCAGATCAATAAAATTGAAATATAAGGCCCAGGAGAAACTAGAAAAAGAAGAGAAAAATAAACCCAAAGATGCAAAAGGAAGGAAATAAGAACAGAAATCAATGAAATTGAAAATAGAGTAACAGAGAAAAGCAATGAAACAAAAGACTGGTTCGTCAAAAAAAAAAAATCAATAAAATTGATAAACTTTAGCAAGACTGACAAAAAAAGAGAGAAGACAAAAATGACTAATATCAAGAATAGGGGAAACTGAGACAGAATAGCCAAAGGGTTTTATACCTTATCAGGTAGGGCCTACTGACCCTAACCAGCAGGAAGTAATTATAGAAGAATGACCATCTCCCTTCAGCACCCCTTTAAGAATAAAGGTGTAAACTCTCTGAGAGGGGAATAAAGCAGGCTAGTAAAATAGGGAATCAGTAGATGGATCTGGAACTTGGCAAGAAGTCCACATGGATATCTATACCCCCAAGATGGCTGCTGGAAGACCCTCACAAGAAATCTCATCTAGAACGAGATTTCTGCCATTCAGCATAAGATTTCTTCTGGAAGCCAGGAGAAGCCCCAGATATTCTCCAGGAGCCTTATCATTGGGCCCTCCTGGGGGACTGATGGGTGGGGTAAATCAATCAAAACAACAAACAGCTGGAACTCCTCCCATGCCATTAGCAAAGGGGCAGAATAATTAATAGTTTAAAAAGCAAGCGCAAAGGCCGAAACTCTCTCTCTCTTGCCTTCTGTGCCCTGCTCCCCCCGCATGGATCAACAAGCAAGAAAAACCCGGGCATTTATAATCTATAATGGGAAATTGTAGTCTGTAAATCAGCCCTCTTTATCACTCTTCAGTCCTTTCCTCTCTACCTGGGACCTATAATCTGTTATTTTCTCCCGTTTCTCGTCCCTTCCTACCTTAATAAATTACTGGCCTAATCAAAAAAATAATAATAATAATAGGGGAGCGGATGTGGCTCAAGCAGTTGAGTGCCTGCTTCCCATATGGGAGATCCCAGGCTTGGTCCCTGGTGCCTCCTAAAAACAAAAACCAACAACAAGCAAAGAAATGAAAAAACCAACTCAGGGGAGCCAATGTACTCAGTGATTAAGTGCTAGCTTCCCACATATGAGGTGCTGGGCTCAATTCCCAGACCTGGTACCTCAAACAAAAACACGCACACACATACACACACACACACAATAGGTCTATCACTACAGATCCTGCAGTCATTAAAATTAATAAAAGAATTAATGAACAACATTACATTCATAAACTCAACAACTTACAATAAATGGATCAATTTATTGGATCATTTGTAAAGATTCCTTGGAAACCACAAACTACCAAAGCTCAAACAAAATGAATTTGATCATTTGAAGAGCCTGACAGCCAATTGAAAAAAAATGAACTTATAACTTAAAATCTCCTAAGAAAGAACTCTCCAAGGCAAACAGTTTCACTGGAGAACTCTTAAAACACATTTAAAGAAGCAGTAACATCAATTTTACACAATCTCTTCCAGAAAATAGAAGAGAAGGGAACACTTTCCAACTCTTTTTATGAAGCCACTAATATCCCTGATACCAAAACCAGACAAGACGGTCCAAAAAAAGAAAACTACATTCCAATATCTCTCATGGACTCAAATGCAAAATTTCTCAAGTAGAATCTAACAATCTAACAATGCATAAAAAGAATTACAGACTATGAACAAGTAGGATTATTCCAGGTATGTAAGGCCGATTCAATATTTGAAAATCAATCACTATATCATTTGGCAATGAAGAACAATCATATGATCATATCAATTGATGCAGGGAAGCATCTGATAAAATCCAACATGCATTCCTGGTAAAAACTCTCAGCAAGTTAGGAATAGAGGGGAATTACCTCAACTTGATAAAGTGCATCTATAGAAAACTTATAATTAACATCATATTTAATGGTACAAGATTGAATTCTTTCCCCTTAAAATTGTTAAGGCCATGATGACAACATAGTCCTAGAACATCTAACCACTGCAGCAAGGCAAGAAAAAGAAACAAAATACATACTAATTGGAAAGGAATAAACAATATTGCTCCTCTTTGCGGATGACATGATTGTCTACATAGAAAATCCCAAGGAATCTATATTTGAAAAAAAAAAAAATGAGTTCAGCAAGGTCACACACAAAAATCAATCACATTTTTATATACTAACAATGGACAAGCAGAAATTGTGAAAATAATTTACAATTGCTAAATTAAATACTTAGGTATACAATTAACAAAACATTTACGGGATCTGTATCCTGAAAATTACAAAATGTTGATGAAAATAGTCAAAGGATACCTAAATAAATGGAAATCACACACAACCTACATATTCATTAGTTGAAAGACTCAATAGAGCAAAGATATCAATTCTTTCCAAATTGATTATATAGATTTTATGCAATTTTGATAATAATCCCAGCAAGGTTTTTAGTTAACCTAGAAAAGCTTAATGTAAAATTTCAATGGAAAGACACAGGATCTAGATTAGCTATAAAAATGTATTGAAAAAAAATTGGGGAAACAGATGTGGCTCAAGCCATTGGGCTCCCATCTACCACATAGGAGATCCAAAGTTTGATTCCTGGGGCCTCCTGCTAAAAGGCAAGCTGGCCTGCGTAGCAAGCTGGCCTGAGCAGCGTGCTGGCCCACGTGGAGTGCTGGCCCATGCAGGCGTGCTGGCCCATGCAGAGAGCTGGTGCAGCCAAGATGATGCAACAAAAAGAGACTCAGAGGAAAGACAATAAGAGACGCAGCAAACCAGCGAGCTGAGGTGGCGCAAGAGATTGAGCAGCCTCTCTCCCACTCTGGAAGGTCCTAAGATCAGTTCCTGGTGCTGCATAAAGAGAAGACAAGCAGACACAGAAGAACACACAGACAGCAGACAGCGAGTGCAAAACAATGAGGAGTGGGGGGCAGAGAAATAAATAAATAAAATAATCAAGAAAGACAGTGTGGTATTGGCAAAGAAAGCCATAGATCGAGGGACGAACCCAGAAATAATTTACACAACTGATTTTGGGCAAAGGTGTAAAATGGATGAAGGGAATTCTGCTGAGTGGAAAAAAAAAACCACACCAATCCCAAAAGTTTACATACTGTACAATCCCATTTCTGTAAAGCTTTTTAAATGACAAAATTCTAGAAATGAATACCAGATCAGTGGTTGCCAGGAGTTAGGGATGGAGGGGGAAGGCAGGAAGAAAGGTGTGGTTTATAAACGGCCACATGAGGAATCCTTGTAACCTCGCAAGCGTTCTATATTTTGACTGTTGTGGTTGATACGAGAACCCATAAATATGATAGAATTGAATACATACATATGCAAATGGGTACAAGTAGTAAAATTGGGAAAAGCTGAATAAGATCAGTGGATTGCATCAATGTTAATATTCTGGTTGTGATATTGTTCTATAGTTTTGCAAGATGTTACCTGGGGGGAAACTAGATAGATGGTACACAGATGTCTCTGTATTTTTCCTAGAACTGCACATGTATCTACAATGTTTTCAATAGAATTTTCAATTAAAAAGATAACAGCAAGTTTGGATGAAAATGTGGAGCAACTGGAAATCTCATCCATTGCTGATAAGAATGCAAAATGGTACAGTCCCCTTGGAAAATGTTTTATCAGTGTCTTGTAAATGTACATATACTTACGTTGCCACCCAGCAGTCCGACTCCAGATATCTACTCAAGAGAACTTAAATCCTTTGTTGGCATAAATATCTAAACACAAATGTTCAAAGAAGACTTATCAATAATAGCCAAAAACTGGATCTTGTGAATGGATAATGAAATTATGGTACAGTCCTTTAGTGGAATACTACACAGCATTAAAAAGCTATGTTATTCACACATGCTACATGGATCAATCTCAAAAGCATTACGCTAAGGGAAATATGCTAGGGGCAAAAAGGCAACTTAATGTACTACATTTATAAAAGATTCCAGAAAAGGCAAGACTATTAAGACAGAAATCAGATGCGTGGTTGCCAGGGGCTGGGGACAAGGGGGAAAGAATTTATTTCAAGAGGGCACAAAGGAACTTTTGGGGACAGTGGAAATAGTCTATATCTTGATTGTGGTGGTAGCTATATATTGTATACATTGGTCAAAACTCATCAAACTGTATACATAAAAAGAGTATTTTATTGTTGCAAATTCAACCTTTAAAAATAAATTTAGCAAGACTTTTGAATGCACGATCAATATACTGAAATAAATTTTTTCTATATATCAGCAAATTAAAAAATGACATAAAAGGTATCATTTACAACAGCACCAATAAGCAACAAATTACCTAGGAATTACAGATGCACAATACTACTACACAGAACACTTAGAGGCATTACTGAAAGTAAAGAAGATCTAAATAAATGAGGGATATAACAAGTTCTTTGATTAGAAGACTCAAATTTGTAAATATGTCAGTTCACCACACTTCAAATTGATCTGTAGATTCAATGCAATTGCAAGTCAAATCTGAGGGCTTCTTTTTTTTAATGAAACTTGAAAAGCAAAATTTAAAGTTCCTATAGAAATGCCGAGAGCTAAGAAGAGCCAAGGCAATCTTGAAGAGAAAGTGGGAGGATTCTTACTATCAGACATTAAAACTTTATATTATAAAGCTATAGTAATTAAGTAGATTTGATATTGACTCATGGATGGAGGAAAAGATCCCTCTACATAAGTACCTAATTTATGACAAGGGTGTCACTGAAATGCGATAGGGAATGGGTAATTTTCAATGAATAATTCTGCATCAATTTGATATTTATATGGAAAAACTCCTACCTCATACTCTGTACAAAAATTAATTCTAAATCGTTCAATGACCTAGTTGTGAAAAGCAAAACAATAAAACCAATAGAAGATAATATAGGAAAATATCATCATTACCTCCAAGTAGCCAAAAATTTATTCAATAGGACACAAAAATCATAAACTCCTAAAAAGGATCATGTATTAGGTTTAATTAAAATTAAGAGCCTTTGATCAAAATATGCCATAATGAGAGTAAAAGGGCAAAGCAAAGCCTGTGAAAATATCTACATTGTAAATATTATAGAATCTTTTATATTCTATCCAGTCACAATATTAAAGAATTTCTACAAACCAAAAAACCCAAGGAGAAAAAAAGGTGAGTTTCTTTGCAAGACAGTATATACAAATGGACAATAATCATATATAAAAGTGATCAAAATCATTACTTATCTGGGAAATGAAAATTCTAACCTCAATGCAATACTAGTAGTATACAACCAAACAAAATGACAAAAAAAAAAAAATTAAAAATAAAACGGGAAAAGGAAGAACTAAACAATACCAAGTGACGGCAAGGATACAGAACAATAGAAACTCTTATAGATCGCTGGTGAAAGTATAAATTTGATAAAGCCACTTTGGAAAATTGTTAGGTACTATCTATTAAAGATTATCATAAACACACAATAAGACCCAATAATTTCATTCATATTAACATATTAAGCAGAAATGTATACATAGGAACACAAAAAGATATATACAAAAATGTTATTGCCAGTAGTTTTCTTAACAGCCCCAAACTGGAAACAATCCAAACGCCTATTAGTAGTAAAACGAATTTTTAAAAGGATGGCATATTCACACTATGGGATAAAATACAGCAATTTAGAACAAACACACCAGAACACTATACAGCAATGAAAATGTTACAGTATAGAAGATAAATTTCACAATGCCAAGGGAAAGAAGCCACCACACAAAAAGGACATACTGCTCAATTCCACTTACATGAAGTTTTAAAATTTTAATACTAATCTATGATGAAAGTTAGGGTAGTGGTTTTCTTTGTTGAGGATTAATGTCTGAAAAGTGGCAAGAGAGGTTCTGAGATTATGTTTATGGCCTGCATCTTAATTGGGACAATGGTTAAACAGGTGTATGTTCAATTTGTAAAAATTTATAGAAAGGTAACTTAGGATTTGTGTATTTTCCTGTGCATATGTTCTATTTCAGTGCAACTTTACAAACAAAATGAGAAAGAAAAACAGACACACCAATTAAAAATGTATTATTAATTTTATAGGAATATGCCATTATATCAACTTTCACAAATATAGAACAAAAATAAGTGAAAGCTGTAAGTCGACAGGGGTATTTAAATTTTAGAAATATATTCAAGATTATGGTTCTCAGAACTTAGCTAAAATTTGCCAGTGTGGTAATAATGATAGTATGCATTTAAGAGTGAAAATCTAAACATGCAATACATTTCAAATGACTCCATTTTAATAATGGATAATTTTAATTTTACCATAATAGCAAGATTGGCAAGCAGAGGTTGTATCTAAAAAAAAAAGAAAAGATTTGTGCACATATTTGGATGATGAATGAAATTTTCCCAGAAACTCAGCAATTTAATCCTTCAGCTACTGGCAATCTTCCAACTGCTAGGGCAAAGGAGTGAAAACATTAGCTATTGCCAAGTTCTCAGTGTATTTCCTTGGACCACCAGCTAGAAAACTCCAAGTCAGTTTATTTAGCCAACCAGTCTTTTAAAATTCTACGTACACCACTTATTTGTTTAAACATTTTGTTATACTGTTACTAAATTTAGAATAGGATTGTAAACAAATTTATATAAAAAATAATGGTCCTACTTCAGAACACTGTATCATAAAATTATTAGAAATAGTTTGTTGGCCTTTTTAGAAACCTCTTTGGAGATTATGCATGCTTTTGTGCTCTGGTGGAGGAAACAGGTCACAAAGTGACTCAATTTATTGACTAAAGAACAGGCAGAACTTTTCTTTATATATACAATTCATTGGAGTAGCACGATTCTTGGAATCAAGAAATCTGACATGTAAGACATATTGTTATCACTCAGGGAAAATAAAGGAACACCAAATCCTTATAGAAGCCTAAAGAAGATATTAAAGCTAAATCTTTTTGGTTTTTCACCTTCCTTTGGATGTTTTTATACCTTTTTTTTTTTCCTTTGTAAAATGTCTCAAAACATTTGTTTAGTATTTATTTAAAATAACTTAAAACTAACTTAAAAACAAATGTAAGCATTTCACACATGGTCTACTGGTTCAAGAATAAAATTAAAACAAGATATCCTCTGTAAAGCAAATATATTTATTATGCACTTTCATATACATAGGAATTTTTGCTTAATATAATACAAGGAATAAAATAAAACTTTTACAATGTGAAATTCAATGTACATTTTAGGCTATTTACATACCACAAACCACGAGAAAATTAAAGGAAAGCATTTGTCTGTAACTACATTTGCTGCAAAGTGTAAAAGGAGAACATTAAGCAAAACATACATTTGCATAACCAAAACAATATTAAGAAAAGTATTTCCGGTTTTTTAAGTAGTGAACTATTTTTGGTGAATATTCAGGTGGGGGTAGGGATCTAGAAACAAAAGACAGCTGCATTTTGTGTTCTGGTCAATTTTCCTTCAGAAACCTTTTCTACAAATATTCAGATTTTTCTGTTTCATTACTCTCCCTTATTATCAACTCATGACTCTTAGGGAATGAGCACAGATGGAATGTTGTAAGAATGTTAAAAGCACATGGTATTATAGTTGTGAAGTGGCAACAGCTGATTTACAATATTTAAACATTTCAATTTCAAAAATAGCTATTTAGGAGTTTTATATTTGGAGGACAATATTTACTTTTCTTATTAGAACAGAAGTCATTTTCAGTCATGGCATTAAATCTCCCACAGAAACACATTAGCAAAACAAGGCATCTCTGACACTCTCATCATCCTTATCCTAACTGAAAGCCTTTTATGTCCTATTCCCAAACATAATTTATATAAAAACATCCAGAGGAATACTTTTGAAAATCATATTTTCCAACAGATTCTCTTCCTACCAACTGTTTCAAGTGTATGCAGTATGGATATGAAAGCACATTCAGCTCCTTGAAAAACATAAATCCCTTATGTAATGAGCCTTATCTTTGCCCTTTGGCTACAAGGTGCATTTTTGTAACAAACAACAAAATAAAATAAATACAATTCCGATAATTCAAGGTTAATAGAAAAAATGGCAGCTTCCTTTTTTCTAAAGAAAAATTCACCTAATATGAAATTAGAGCTTCATCTTCTACAGTATTGTAAATGTACTGTATTTGAGATGTGACTAAAGGTGGTTCTAATAATAGGATGTATTCATACTTATTAACAGAATCATTAACACTCTTAAGGCTACTTTGCAAGAGTCCTATTAAGTGTATTTAATAAATGTCCCATAGGGACAAGAATTCAATACTTGAAACATTCACATTAGCGTTATCAATATTGCCATGTCACTTTAATAATGATAGAACTTATCAACTTCTCTTCTATTCATAATATGGCATATTAATGACATAAACAAAATGAATTTTGCTGACTTTAAAAAACATAAGCAAAACCAAAATCCTTATAAAAGATTCAAGTGAAACATTTTCACAACCACTTACACATTTCTATATCTGTGAATAATGCACCATATGTGTCCTTCATATATGAAGATGACATTATTGACCTCTGATACTAGGTCATATATTCTAAAAATCTTCCCAGTAGTAGCAATGGTTTTGTGCTGAATCTCCAAATTCTCTTTCCTTAGTCCTCCTTATCAACAGCGCATGGAAAGAACAGAATTTCTGTTTTTTTTTTGTTTTTGTTTTTATCATTAATGGGGTTTATTCAAAGATCAACCCTACAACTGTGGTTTCTAAACAATTATGCTAAGCTTTCCAGACATACCCACACCAACCCAATTAAGCTAGCTCCTTTGGTTTAGAGTACTTTCAGGAGGCCAAAGCTGTGGATCACATGCTCATTTGAACCAGACAACTTTGCTTTCCTTGGTCACAGACTTTAACTATAACCCTGGCATGCAGCTACCCTGAACGCAAGTGTCTAAAGAAGAAATTGGAAAGAGTTTATGGATAGAAAAGTGCAAATCCATCACTATTATTGATCAAGTAACACTGAAAAAAAATACATGTGCTATGACTGATGGGTTATAGGCGTCATCTGTGAAGGACAGCACATAGTAAATTCATCAAGAATATTTTCCAACTAAACCATTAAAATTGATTTAACTGGTTTCGAATGGGGGCTATTTTGGTCATATGGTGATTTACAAAATATAAACAGCTGGGAGGAAAGCCAGCATTACAATTTATCCTGGTAAATTATATTCTATTTAACCGGCAGGAAGATATAAGGGTAGTAAATGAATTGTTCAGGGATCAAAAATCTACCCTCAAGAAGACAGGTTCATCTCCCTCTGCACACACATGCAATTGAGGCATGGATTTGTCCCTGAGAATATTCATGCCTCAGGAATGAAACTCTGTTTTTTTGGAAGTGGAATGACAAGTGAGTGGAAGGTGAAATTGCATACCATAAGAGGATGAAATAGAATTTTGTTCTGCCTATATTCTGTTTTGTTTGGGACACTTTTAGCCAGCGATGAGGATTCTACTGGGAAAATTAAGATTTAAACTTACAGCAGCTCCCTAAAATACAAGAAATTATTAAAATAAAACCTGTCAATAAACCATCTTTTTCACCTCAATGTGGCATTTATATAGAAACGTATTTTTATCCAATGCTGAAGGTGTAGTGAACATAAAACAGTTGCAAGATTTATTTTATTAAGCAATATTTTAAAGATACAAGAGACAGGCCATACACTACAACAATGCAAATGTGACTGAAACAGTATGCTTAAGTTTCTTTTGCCACAAAGAGAAAAAAATAAATACAAGGAACACTGCCTTTTCATATATATTTGACCGTGGCACATGCACATTTATCAAATCTTAACTTAAAATACTTTAATCAAAAAATTTTCAGCTTTTCTAGGGAACCGCAGTATACATCTGCATTTTAAAAAGTGCTTATCTTTATGTATTGAGTACAAAGCACACAAAATTAAAGTTTTTAAGCAGAGGGGGATACATTGAGAAGGCAGCCTTACTATTTAGGCACATTACAGTAATTAAGGTAACTCTACTGCAGATATCACATTCTTCATTTTTTTTTTTCTGCAAAACAACAGGCATTTTGTTTTCATCCAGTAGCTGAAGAACCACTCCAATCACAATGTCTTCTGTTTCACTAATGCAATTTAAAAAAGAGAGAATTAATA
>JAQZBX010075740.1:0-14549 GCA_029593785.1 Cabassous unicinctus
AAAAAAAAAAAAAAGGTTAAACAAACCAACAAAAAATCCAACAGTAATGAAAATAGATAAGACAAATAGTTTATTCCATCATACAGGGAATAGCAGCTATTTTATAACTTGTTTGCCATTATTTAATAAAGAAACATTAAGTTAATATGATACCAATACAGTAAAACCTCAATTAATGAGAATTAAATATTCAAATCCCTAAATCAACCAGTATAGTCTGCTGCATTTTACTTTGGGGGGGAAAAAAAAAAAACTAAACTAAATTTCAGTAGAAAATAGTTCATATAAAGGATTCACTAAAACAAACAGTAATTTTCCATTGTATCTGGGGTCAATGCACATTCAGCCCAATCTCTTATAAATGGCTATAAAATACTAAAGATTTCTAACTACTGACTAATCCCAAATACTGAAAATCGTCAAGCTATGGTTCTGTTATGTTTCCTTCATTTTGCTTACTAGGTAGGCAGAAAGATCGTATAATACAGTTTACAAAGATTTAAGCAAAACAAAAAACCAAGGTTTAGAAAAATGCAAAAATTTTATCCACCACATTTTGTTCTTAAAGGCTTTAGTTAGAGCTTTATCTATTCTTCATTGAATGACAAACACCAATTATATAACAAAGATCACTCAAGCCCTATCAGCAAATAGGTCTCACAAATGTATGATTAGGAATGACCAGCAACTTGTGATCTAAATAGTGAAACTATATAGAAGTTGCTTAGTTTTTATTTAAACCTTCCAGATCCTGAGCTATGTCTCTGTTTGCAATGAACAACAGTAAAAACCAGTTTGTGCTTCTTGTCTGGTACAAAATGAAAAACCTCAAAGCAAAACTGCACTTGTTCTTCTCACACTGGGGTTACTACAGACACCAAATCCTTGCTTTTTCAAAAGCTAGCCTTTTTATCTCTCACATATAGCACTATGGTCTCATCTCTTCCGTTTGAAGCCATGTCCTCGGATCACTTTAATCCAGTCCCTCTCCAAACAATGAAGTTCCAGGCAGTGTTAATTGACTCTGGGATGTTATACTTCAATTTCCTCTTGCTGCCAATAACCCCTCACTGTTAAATATCAGTCTGCCAGGGGAAACTGTGTACTTTCTTCTGGGTTGTTTCATACTGCTTACCTTTCTCTTCCCTGACTGGTGAACGTGTCAAAATAGCCTTACCTGCTGCCTTAGCAACATCTGCAGTTGTCACGTTTTGGACATTGGAGCTCACTTTGAAGGTCACTGCTGGTCCCAGAACACTGGAAGAGATCATTTAAAAATGAGTTCAAAACTAAGCCAAAATAGGATGTTGCTTACCTGAAAGCTACGTGGAAATGTTGGCGCATTTAAAAGGTGTCTGATTTCAAGGCTGCAGTTTCCACCAAATTTGACCTCTGCCAGGTTTTACTTTTCTTTGACACTGTTATTCTTTATCCATTTTCAAAGAATTCTCTTGATGGGCTTTGCTTTGTGAAAACACACTGCTGTGCTCTTTATTGCAATGAAATTCAAGTCAACACCAATACCCGAGCAATAACAAGTAAATATTCTTGCAAGGGAAAAAGAAAGATTGTTACAGAAACAGATTTTAGTATTTGGTTCTCAAGGGAGCAGTGTGAATCAAGAGCAGAGAGGAAAGAGAACAATATTTTTAAAATTCTCTTGACAGGATTCATCTTAAAAACTTACCAAAAGTCATTAAGAACTATACGGTATAATAATAACTGTCAAGGAACTGCTGGATGGGAATTACCAAAATTATCGGAAGCTTTGACATACTACGTTGAACAGGATTTTGAAAATCCATCATTTTTTTAACAAATTAATTTATCTGAAGACCCAATCATACTTGAGAAACACTGATATTGCATGCATAGCAATTTCAAAATGATCGAGAATACAGTTCTTAAAGGCAGATGGACCCTATCTGCATAGATTACCATTTAAGGAAGAACTGACCACCTTAAATGTCTTCTAAGGCATACATCTTTCTAAATTAAAAGGAACAGCTTTAAGAGAAAGTTTCCTCATTAGTGCTTGTCCTACCATCTGAATTCTTTAAATTTTGTCCAAGTGGACTCCTTGCAATCCAGTGTTCCCCATCCCATCTCTCATTTGCTTCTACAGTATATACAGAAAGTCCTCTGACTGGAAAGATCGGCTTGGATATTAAGAAGATAAAAAGGAAATAAACAAATACAATATAAATATCATATTGAAAAAAGGAAGAAACTTGGGATTTTTCTTTCTAGCGCCTCAGTCTCCTGGTTCCCATCCATCTGGACCCCCTCACAAAGAACATTTCTCTTTTTTTAATCCCTCTCTCTTTCAAGTGAAGCTATGCCGTTCAGAATTCATCAGTATATAGAGTAGGGATAGGTAATAGCAGCTTGGAGGGCAGGTGGGTATGTCCTCAGACCAATACTGAGCATTGCTAGCTTTTCTGCCAATACAGATACTGTTTTCGGTAACAGTGGTTTCCAGGGGCCCAGAATTGCTCAGGTTAGATCCAGCAGACAGAGCTGTTTTGGCTGATAATTAATGGCTGTTTCACATCAACATCTATGGACAGACTTTTAAGCTCATTTGGTTCCTCCACTGGTTCCAGGGGGCTTGACTATTTTTACCATATATGCTCTCTTGGTCATGCTATAGACTCTCGTCTGTATCCATGGATTCAACTAACAATAAAACTACTAAGGGCATAACCAACCACTCTGCCATTTATTAAGCCTCTACCATGTGTCAAGTAATAATATAATAATATTATATATTATAATATATAATAATATAATAGGAACTTTATATACATTACTTATAAGCTTACAGTATTCATGCAAAGTAGGTACCTTTACCACTTCACCACCTTGTACGTGGGAGGCAGGCACTCAAACAACTGAGCTACACTCAGTCCCAACCACCATTTTAATGACCCAGCTAGTAAGCCACAAACGATGTCCAATTCCATGTCTCCAGCCCAGAATCTCTCCTGAGTTCCAGGATCATTTATGAAGCTGCCTTGATATGTTCTAAACTAAGCCCTATCTCCATATCTGCTATTCCGCCTGAATACTGTACTGCCTATTTCAGTGAATGAACCATCAACTGGTCATTCAAGCTAGAAATGGGGAGTTACTCTAGACCTACCTTCTTTCTTAAATCTCACAATGGGTCAGATACAGCTAAATATATTTTGACTCTTTCATGTCCACCATCCTTTTTGCAATTGACTAGGTTGAGGCCCTCATAATTTCATCCAGATCTCCAGAAAGAGTCTCCAACTAATTTTACCCCCTGCTAATGCTGAGGCCACAAACTTCTGGGTTGAGAAAAGAGTGTAGGGAGGAAAAGGCAAAAGCAGAACAGGTTAGGAGACTACTGCAATCATCTATGCAAGGGGTAAAGGAGGCTTAGACCAGGGTGAGGGTGTGGAGTGGTGAGAAACCCATGTTTTGACCTGAGCATCCACGAGGGTGGATTGGCCATTAACCAAGATAGGGAAGACTGGAGAGGAGTTGTCTGGGGACAACTGTTGGAAGCTTCAGTTTTAGACATGCTGAGTTTGAAAATGCCTGTCCAAGTGGAGGTGCCAAATATGTAGATGGATATATGCATTGATACTCAGTAGTAATATTTTCCAATGCCTGGGATGTATAATTAGAATATCTAATTCCTGTAATAACTCACTACTGAAATATTGCTAATTTATATAAACACATCATTGGTCTATTTCTATTTTGGGTCTTTATCTCACAAACCAATGTTTACAAGGACTCTTTCTCTCACCTTTCTTTTGAAGTTTATTTTTATCCTAATTAGAATATAAATAATACACAGCCCTTTGGAGAGCTCAGTCCTTAGCCTTGTCCAGAGTCTGCTCTGCCTCCAGATATGGAATTCAGAGGACACAATCCCTTCTGGCTCAGATAAGAGTTATTACCTTCTGTTTGGTTGTACAGAATCACCTGGAAACTGTGTTTGTGCAATGGCAAGAAAAGCTTTAGCACTCATGTCAAAAGTACGTACATAGGTTTCAGAACAGTGAGCTTTGAAAGCAGAGAGATCAGGAAAAACTCCACTTTTGAAGACACATTAGACAGCATTGCTGTCTTTCCTAGAAATGGAGTAAATTCTGAAAAAGACAGAGTGAAAGAAGAAAGTCTGGCCAGAAAGTCAATCAGACATGCCTCATTTTTAGGCAATGAGGATTGCAATCTACAAACTTCCTCAGCCTTGTCCAGCAACACTTAGTATTTTGACCTGTTGTAATGAACAGACTACAATGAGATAGAAATTCAGAGGGAGTGAATGCTAATATGCATTCTACCAGTCAGCTTTTAATGACTGGCCATGGGGTTGATAGTAGTGTATGAGATACTAATTGCTTTATGTTCATGAATCCATTAATTTTTTCAGCATCTATGATCAAATCATTTTTAAAAGGCACAAAATACTAAGAATGATATAAAGAAAAGTACATAAGCATGATAATCAACTTAATAATGAAACCACGTTCAAGAAATTACTTAAAAATGAAAATGACTATCTCAAAAATAGTCGAAAACTAGCTAGTGGGAACGTAATCACTATATCAAAAATATGCCATCTCCTTCACATCTAAACACTCCCCTCCCTTCCTAACACACCAATACTTCAGCTACCTCTCAGCACTCCCTCTTCCAGAGACCAGCCTACTACTTCCTAGTCTTGCATGATTTCAGACTTCAAGTCTTCTTCATTTGAAACCTTATACATTTTTGTGCATTCAAATGTCATCTCTGTTAATGATTTCTTAGCTTTAACCCCGATCCTATTTCCTCACGGAAATTTCATTCTCATTTCCCTGACCATCAAGCTCACTGTGTAAGACCTCTGTAAATATAAAATGTTATAACATTCAAAGGCAGCACAATCATCATTATAATTTCATTATTATTGGATATTCCACTTAGAAATCTTAGCATCACATCAAATTCAGCAAGATCCCCCTTGAATCAGTTCTTGCCATTTTAGCCACAGGTCTACAGAGCTAGCCAGGTTCCCAACCTTATGGATAGTCCCTTTGACTTTCTCAAAGAAGAAATATCCAGGTAGTCAGCAAGTTTGGCTAAAACTCCTTTAAGATATCATCTACCCTTCTTCACAGTTCCCACTGGGATCATTCTCACCCAATCTCTCACCACCTCCCAGCAGAGATGAGTAGTCTCCTACTACCTGCTCTTCTGCAGGCAGCACACAGGTGAATTATCCTTAAAACCCACTTCCACTGTCTTACCCTTCTAAGCAATGCCTATCATTTCCTTGTTCTCATAACAGAGTAGAGTCCTATCTCTGGCTTTTCAGGACCTTCTAGCTTACAGTGACCCAGCTGAACCTTTTCCCGTGAATTCCTATTGTAAGCTCTCCAATCAGCCGAGGTTGGTCTCCTTTCTGGCCCACCAAAGCCGATGCTTATTTCTGCCTTTGTGTGTTTATCAAGCCAACTTCCCTGTCAATAGTTTTCCCTCCTTGCCTTTGAGTATTAAATTCCACCCATCTCTCAGAGCCCCACTCAGTTCTAACTTCATCCATAAATCCTGCGTGAGCACTATGACCATGAGGGATTCCCCTTTTCTCTAAAATCACCCAGCAAGTAGAGTGGGTGCCTGCTACTTAGCACTTAAATTGCCCATTTCTTATTTCATCCATTATTCTTAGCTTCCAAAATGAATGATGGGCTCCTAGACGGCCTGGACGATATTTCTTGTCTGTGCATTACACACAGTGGTCCTCGTGGTAGATCATCAATTAATAGCTCTGACTGGTGATATTTGAGTGAATTCATGAAAATCGAATTGAGAGAAAGTCCTTAGGAACGGGAGCGGCACTCATCTGCCATCAAGGCAGCTGGAACACTGCGGATCAGAACGCGAGGGTTTCAGATTTATATGGAGTTTCCATGAAAATTCAAATCTAAAAACTACCTCTAAAAATCTCCCTGACAGATGTTGCTTCATAAATCTACATTTCCCCTCCAGCATTGAAAGTTTTCTCTAAAGACTGTGAGAGTTTCCTCTCTTCGGAGTTCAAAGACCCAGCGTACATATATTATGGAGAAAACCGCTGTCCATCTGTCACCTCCATTCTTCCATGGCTGGAACAGAGAGAGGGGCAACTGGAGCACAACAGTATTTTCGGCATGCCTAGCGCCTCTGCCTTTGTCATTAAGGTTACATGCAGCACTCTTAGAACAGTGCCCAGTAGACTCACTAAATGTTACTACCCTCATCACATGACAGGAGGGCACACACCTGTCTTTGTGATATACTGAACAAGTACTTTGTGCCCAGCCCTGGCCTAGGCACTTTGCGTAGATTTTTTTCTAATCCCTACAAGAATCCAGCAAGGGAACGGTCACCCGCGTTTACTGATGAGGTTCAGAGAGGGTAAGTAATTTGACCCAGATTGTGTAACTTTACAAGATTTGAATACAAACATGCTATTTCTCCTAAAACCACACTGCTGCTTCTCTGAGGTATGATGACATGCAAGATCCTCCCAGAGCCAGAAAATGGTTAATTTGGTATCACAAATGACAACTGGGCCTGGAATTAGGCCCTTGTGGAAGAGCCCTCCCCTCTCCTTCTGCACAGGCTTCTCCAGACTGTGACTAAAACAGAAACCTTCTGTGCTGATTGACACACATTTGCCGACTTCTCCTCTTGCCTCGCTGGTCTAGGGGGATAGGCAGGCACTTTAACATAGACTACCCTAGAGCAGCTCAGGCCGCTGAAAGGACATTCTAGGGCTAGGTGGGGCATTTCCCTCTGGTGATAGCACTGCAGCAGCTTTTCCATGATTCTTAGTTTTAGAAGTAGCTTAACTCTAACTAGAAATAAGCCCTTACTGGTCAGAAACCACAAGATCCACTTCTCTGGGGCCTGTTACCTGTGACTGAGGGCAGCACCGTCAGCCCCATGCATTCTGCTCTTTAAGAAATAAATGGCAGTTTCTGGTGAGTAGTTGAATGTAAGGTGCCTCTCTGGAGGTTAACAGAAAGTATGGCATAGAGTGAGGAACAAACATAAGATAGCTGAGAGGATTTCCTAAGTGCTTATGGTACATGTTAGGGGTTGAATCATATCCCCCCAAAAAGATATGATGAAGATCTAACTCCTGGGCCCATGAACGTAGCCTTGGTTGGAAACAGGATCTTTGAAGATGTGATGAGTTAAGAAGAGGCCAACGTGGATTAGGGTGGGTCCTAATCCAATATGACTGGTGTCCTTATAAGAAGAGGACATTTGGACACAGACAGACAGACAGACACAGAGAGGTGACAGGCATGTGATAGAGGCAGAGACTGGAATTGTGCTGCCACAAGCCAAGAAATGCCTGGGCCCACCAAAAGCCAGGAGAGAGACATGGAACAGACGTTCAGATTCCAGAGGCCGCATGGCCCTGCTCACACCTTGAGTTCAGACTTCTGGGCCTCTGGAACTGCAACACAATAAATTTCTGTTGTTTTAAGCCACCCAGTTTGTGGTGCTTTGCTATGGCAGCCCTAGGAAACTATGGCAATAAGGTAGGTCAAGTTTTTTTGTTTTTGTTTTTTTAATCTCTGCCATGTGAATAATGAATCTGAAGTCACAGAGATAGAGAATAACTCACCAAATGTGAGCTGGAAACCAGGCAGGGTCAGAACTCTGGGACCCAACTCACAGAGCATTTGTGTGGTTTTCTAGAAGCATCATGAGAAACTGACAGGGCAAACCACTGTAGTAAGATTTCTCAAAAGACCCTTCCAATCTTTTCACTCTGCCTTAGGAAACTCTCCTGGAAATAGCTGAGTAGGCCAATTAACCACAGAAAAGATTCATTAAAGGGCTTTTAAAAATAAGTCTGCAAGTGTTTCTTGGGAAAATTGGGTAGGACATTCTGTCTCTAGAAACTGCAGCCTGGCATGAAGCACAGCAGGACCTTGGGGTTCAGGGACCCAGTGCTATGTCAGAATGGACATGCTACTGACCTTTAAGAAAGGATAAGAACTTTCTGTGCATGCCCAGCCACAACTTTGGGTTTCTGGCTGGTGATCTCTTCCTGTTTCTGCTGTGTCCCTGCCTCACCTTTACAGCTAGATGATCACAAAGGCAAGGTTCCTGACAAGGTCATACATAGCAGCCTAAAGCAGGCGAGGATTAAAGAGAAGGCTATGGGGAAGCAATCACAAAGGAGAGTCCCAAACTCTTCTGGTGCGGTGAGGGGAGTGGCTTGCCCCACATGAGCATGTGATTTACAGGCAGTATTGTAGAAATGCTTGATTGTCTCATATGAGGCCATTCCATACCTGCTGTCAGAGAAGTCCCTGGGATGCCATCCCACCAGCTTTTCAAAGTCCTTCTCCCAATAACTTCCCTTCCTCCCTTTCTAGGCTATTTCTGCTTCCTGTACTGTCTCCCCCTCCAACATCTTCCTCTGGCTATTTGAGCCCAACCTCTGCTCAGTGAAACAACATTATATCTGATTAAAATAATTTATGCACAACGCAAAAAGGTGGCATTACCTTAGAAAAGGAATCAATCTGCATTTAAAAGTTCAATATATTAAAATTTGAAGAAAAAGCATGTGAATATTTATTAAACATCTGGTTGCAAAAAGGCCTTATAAGTTTAAAAGCAGTAGAGAAATCACAAAGGAGAATATACTCTTGACAATATACCTATAAGACAAGAAACAGAAATGAATGAGGATCCAAACAACTTTGGGAGAAAAAGGGTAGCATTGAATATGACAAAGGGTTACTATTTTTATAATGTAAAGCAGTTACACAAAATCAAAAACAAAAAAAGACAGCAAGATCCCATTAGAATATTGATGTATGTAGACAAACCACAAAGTAGAAAATGTGCCTAGTTAATCAAACAACAGAAAAATGATACAACTCCTAAAGTAACCAAGAAAATACAAATTAAATAATATTGAGACACCAATTTTAATCTATCTCCTTATGAAATAAACCAATTATCATACTCAAAGCTGGTGATATTACAATGAGTTATCCATACACTTTTGGTAGGGTAGATATTTGTACAGTCTTTGTAGAATGCATTATAGAAATATGAATCAAAAGCCTTAAATACTTATGGGCTTGACAGTAAATTGACTTCAAGCAATTTATCCTAAAGAAATAATTTGAAATACCATAAAAACTTGATGCATAACGATGATTATCCTAATATCACTTCTGATGGAGAAAAACTGGAGAGAACCTAAATCATCAACAGTAGGAAAATGGCTATAATATATCCACTTGATGAACCATTATACAGCTATTAAAAAGTGTTTATGAAATATTTTTAGTGACATGGTAAAAAAAAATTGTGAAACAGGCAGGGTTACAAATTTGTATATAACATACCATCTCAAATATGTAAAAATAAGCATGAGAAACATGAGAAGAAAATATACCAAAAATGTGATAAGGATTATCTCTAAGAGGTAAGGTTAATGGTATTTTCCTTAAACTTCTAGATATTTTCCATTTCCATGCATAAATGTATGTCCGACAATGAATGTATTACTTTACAATGAAGAAAAGCACCTTTATAAAACATAGTATTGAGAATGACACAGTGTGGACTATGGAGAGGCTGCCACGATGTGGCACCCCACCTCTGAAAGTTTACAGACCCCAGAACACTGATATTTTGGGCTCTAGCTTTAAAAAAAATCAGTGTGAAAACTTAGGTTTTTACTCACTAGTCACCCACATCTAATTCTTTAGAAATGAAATCCCAATTTTGTCCAGAGAGGCAAAGTACCCAGCCCTGGACCATGGGCCATGATTGGTCTTGGTAAACCACAGGAACCCTGTTCCCTTCTCCAGGGATAATGAGACATGAGTGGGTATCTGCTGGGCATTTCTGGGAAACAGCTTACTTTCCCCATAAAATGGGCAGACCAGATAGTGCTGTTCCTTCCCCCATCTTCCTTTTTTGGAAGTGAAGTTACAGCCACCATCTCGTGACCCTGAGACAAACAGTAAAGGAAGGAAATCCGGCATCCTAAGGATGACGTAGTGGAAGGATGGAAAGAACCCAGTTCCCTGATGATGTTGGTGGTCATTGCCAACCTCCAGATTTTTTGTCATATGGGAAAAATAAACTCCAATTTGTTTAAGCCATAGTTTTTTTGTGGCCAAAGCATTCCTACCAGATAAAAGCAGTTTCACAGCCAAGGAGTTTGAGATAAGCAGCCAGTGCTTTAGCGAAAGGCATTTCTAGGCAAAAAGCCCCTTGAGCAAAAGCACAAAGCAGCACTGTTATGTGTGAGAAAGTAGAGGGTAAAATGGGATACGGGGAGTAAGGAATTGTGGCAGGGCAGGAAAGCAGGAATCAGGCTTTGGATATCATGTAAAGAAGCAAGGACTTTATCTGGAAGGTGATGAAGAACCATCAAAGGGTTAAAGAGAATGGAAAATATGGTTACGATTAAGTCACATAACTGCATTGTTAGGTTAAGATGCAGAACTCATTCAGCCCCTAATACAACCCATCAGAGAAAAGAAAGAACAACGATGATAGTAACTACCACTTATTAAATGCATGAGATGGGTGTTATCAACTATATTTTCCATACAAGGAAACTGAAACTTAGAGATGTTAAGAGACTTGCCTAAGGTCACATAGTTAATAATGAGTGGAGAAAAGAGTCAAACTAAAACAGCCTATGCCAACTATGCCCAAACACACACACACACAGGTTTAATTTATCAAATTAACTTTCCAGCATGCAAAAGTAAGCAGAATCCTAAAAGAATGGGACAAAAGATAGATCTACTCTACCAGACTACAGAATAGTCTAGGTCAGGGGTTCTTAACAAGGGTTCCATGAGCTTGAATTGAAATTTAAAAGAAAACATAATTCTCGTGAGGACGTGTTGGTGCGGGTGTGATATATTTATTAAATAATACACAGTACAGTGTGGACTTCAGAAGGGGTCTGTGGTTTTCACCTGACTGGCAAAGGGGTCCGTGGAACAAAAAAGATTAAGAACCCGTCGTCTAGGTGGTGGCAGGGCCAGAGGCGGCTCAGCTGACATGCTGCAGAGGACAGCCTGAGGTCATGGAGAGACATGGGATGGGGAGGGCACAGCTTAGGTGAGGAGGAGAGATAACCAAAGGGAATTCCTGAAGAAGAGCCAGCCTCCCTTCCCTCATGGGGTTGTCTGGGGCAGTTTTTGGCTTGGGAAGTATGGGAGTGGAAAGGAGGGCAACTGCCAACAGCTTTATGAATCCACTTTAACCAATGCCAACAGCTCTTCCTCCCTGCAAAGCCCATGGGGCACCTTTAGAAGAGGATGGTCCTTCCTAAAGTAAAAATAAACTTGAATTAGTACATGATCGTACCACCTGAACAAGCTCTGCCTCCTACAGGAGCATTCAGAACCCTGGCAGGCAGCTGGCTACAGACCCACCACACACACCCACACTCCTGCCCACTCACACACACCCAGATGCACACACTTCAGGATCATACCTCCTCCCTGCCCCAACGTACATGGCTGTGTCTGAGTCAGATGGTGGTGGGAGAGCTGCAGGCAGGCCAGCAACCCAAGGAAACACTCAAGACAAGTCGGGGCCAGGGACATGTGCCAGGGTGCTGTCCCAGTGTGCACCTGCTTGGTCTGCTAAGATGAGGCCAAGGAGCATGCTCTCCCCTGATGTTCCAGTACTGGACAGGAAAACCGGACTCTCCTAACAGTGCCTTTCACCTAAGTCATTACGGTATTTGTCTTTGATAAAAATGGACCCCTTTGGATGGGGCGCTTGGTGCAGTGCATAACCCTAAACAACCACACTCAGTAGTCTGGGGGGCTGAATTCATTTCCTCAGTTCTGAATGGGGACAAACCATTCTCTAGGGCCTCGAAATTCCCAGAGCCTTCCCGGGAATTCCTCCTTCTCCTTGGTCATCAAGAACCATAATGGAGAGATCAATTAGGTAAGGAGGGGCCAGACAATTGAGGTAGGATCAGGGATAAAGGGAGAAGCTCTGTATTTCCTGTTTTAGTCTTTAAATCTTTATGGAGGAGTTAACTGAGAGCCCAGGACTCAGAGTCACGGTTCCTGGGCTCCAGGCCCAGCAATGCCTCTAACTTGTTTTGTGGCCTCTGCTAAGACTTTTAACCTTGTTTGGTCCCAGTTTATGCATGTGTGCAATGTGGAGTGACCCCCAAGACTCTTAGGCTTCTTCTGACCTGGGAGTCTCTGATTTTTCTAATGCAAATCCCTGTGTAAATGTACTGCCCTGAGTGATGACAGCATTGCTGCCAAGCAGCCTCCTAGAAACAAGAGGACAGAAGAAAAGGAGGAGGGCAAAGGTGTGCAGAGGCTGAGAATGCAGAGAACTAGAGGCCTTGTCTAAGACAGACCTGCACTCGTCCCCTACCAACCGCTCAGAGATCCCCGCGCTGTCGCCTTCACGACACTCCAAGGCACTCAGCTGTGCTCAGGGGCTGCCTGTGCCAACAGCCCATAAGAAAATAAGCTTCCACCCCACAGGCTTTTAGAATAAAACACTCAATAAATAAACATCTCCGTGAGCATGACTGGACCCCTGGGACTGTGGCATGCTGTGGATCCATAGGCAGAAAGCAACAGCTCTCCAAATAAAATGAGAACTTATTTGACAAATATTTGTAAGAGCACTCTAATAGGTGACTCAACCTATGACAGTAGCAAGTGTCATGCAAAGGAACCCCACACAATCACTACAACTACTTAAAGCCAGGATCAAAATATGATGTATCCCCCTCCGTCACTCTCAGTTTTTGTTTTATGATTCTTGGAGCCAAGCTAATTTTAAGTCTAGTTTGTCTTCCCATTGTAATAAATACTGGTGCTTCTGATCACCGTTTGCAAACAGCTGGGTGGAAACAGTTTCACCAGAGCCCTGAATGGCATCAGTGAGTAGAATGCTTTCTCCTTTCTTGACAGCAGATGCCATCCCAGCCATATTGGACCCTGGCAGGATGAAAGCTTCAGGGAAAACAAAAGACTGACAAGCTCTGTGCACAGAACGAAGCAAGGAGAAGAAAGATGGTCCAGCTTTAGTTGGAAAAATATTTAAAATATCAGATATAGGTATACAGTTAATAAAACTTCAGGAAACAATATGTGGGAATTTCAACATGTGAGATTTTGCAAGTTGCCTCTGTGCAAACATTCTGATTGATTCTCACCTCACTTAGCCCCTGCAGATCTCACTTTTGCTGGATTTTTTTTCCCAGTCAAGGTAAGCAAAATGTTAAGCGATAGTTGGGCATAACTCCCCATGCAAAATACACCAGCTCCCTTAACGATCTGCTAAATATATTACTTGAAATGTACAGACTAATTACCCCCTCTGTTGGATGTCAGTATGTCTGCTGCTAATTTTTTTTATTTCCATAATGTTGCCTTCAGCCATAAAGCCATCTCCTTTCTCTTCACACATTTGCGACATATTGCAAATTGTCACCCTCTCTCTTCTATTGTGTTTACAAGAGATGAGGTAATTACAGTATTTGTACAGAAATAACTGGGAGGCTGATTGCTGAGGGAATGCCACTGGCCCTGGCAATGCCCCCCTACCTCGCCCTTTCAGTAAATGCTCTCTGAATTGTCTGCTATTTATTATGTATGCCAGGCAGGGCTCAAGGCTGAGCGTGTGAAGGTGGATGGTAACGTGAAGCCAGAGAAAGAAGTTTCCAGCAACAAAGTAGCAATAAGGTAACCCAATCCATAGACCTATATGTATGTCTGCTCAAACCAGTTACCATGATATTTATGAATGAGAGCATTTAAATTCCTCTGCTTCCAGTTTTGAGGCCTCGGGCATTTTCCTTCCTTGCTTTCCTTGCTTTCAGGACGATGGTGTTCCATGGAGAGGTGACTGAGGAATAGCTGCCATCTATCGTACCCCCAAGGGGAAGAGACCAGGTCAAAAATGGGCTGTGCGAGGCTCTGTGGCTTTGAGCTCGTGCAATGAGGTTTGGTGCCCTGTGGGACCCAGCACACGGCACAGTGTCTGGCACATAGGAGCTACTCTGTAATACTTGTAGAATAAGTTAAGTAATTTTTTTTATGATGGAAGACAAAGGAGGAAAGTGGCAGGAAAAAAAAATGCATCACAAGCCCAAAACAATTATTAATGTGCCAAAGATCTGTGGTAAGACAATTTTCAGCTTGAATAGATGCCATAAGTTACATTATACTGGGTTGTGCCCATTATTTGTAAGACTTTCAAGTATTCCTTGGGTATAATATTTTGATCTGTCTACTTAAATGCAAGGTATTAAAGGGCAATTAAAAACAATTAACTCTGAAGCAAATGGAATACCCTAGAACCTTGCTATTAAACCATTCACTGAAAATTGGGATTGTGCATAAGGCAAGTCTACTCCTGGACTCTATCCAAGGGTGTTGAAGTAGCTTACATAGCTGTGGGGCAGTCTCCCTAAAAAGCGGGGGTTCTTAACCTTTTTTGTTCCACGGACCCCTTTGCAGGTCAGGTGAAAACCACAGACTCCT
>JAQZBX010075741.1:0-14547 GCA_029593785.1 Cabassous unicinctus
AAGACTGCTTCAACTCTGTTCTTGCCATGCCTTTTATATTTGATTCCCCACCCACCAAGGGGTGGGGCTCAACGCCCTACTGACGTGGCCTAGTCAACGCCCCAATCATAACTCAATCATGCCCAGATTAACAGATCAGTTTACAAGCATGATCCAATTATATTTTTGGAATTCATAATTACATCAAACTGCCCAACTGCAACACAGGGTTACGGGACAAATCTATATCCAACGTCCTTAGCAACTGCCAGACAGTCGTCCACAGTGGTTGTACCATTCTACATTCCCACCAACAGTGAATAAGTGTTCCTATCTCTCCACATCCTCTCCAACACTTGTAGTTTTCTGTCCTTTTAATAGTTGATATTCTGAAAGATGTGAAAGGATATCTCATTGTAGTTTTGATTTGCATTTCCCTAATCATTAGTGATATTGAATATTTTTTCATGTGTTTTTCTACCATTTGTATTTCTTCTTCATACAGTTGTCTATTCAAGTCTTTTTCCCATGTTTTAATCGGGTTGTGTGTCTTTTGTTGTTGAGTTGTAACATCTCTTTATATACCCTGGATATTAAACCCTTGTCAGACATGTGATACAAATATTTTCTCCCATTGAGTCGGCTGCCTCTTCAACCTTTTGACAAAGTCCCGTGAAGTGCCAAAGTGTTGAATTTTGAAGAGGTCTCATTTATCTATTTTTTATTTTGTTGCACATGCTTTGGGTGTAAGGTCAAAGAAACCACCACTTACCACAAGGTCTTTAAGATGTTTCCCTACACTTTTGCCTAGTAGTTTTATGGTCCTGTCTTTTATATTTAGGCCATTGACCCATTTTGAGTTGATTCTTGTATAGGGAGTGACATAGGTGTTCCCTTTCATTCTTTTGTTTATAGATATCCAGTTCTCCCAGCACCATTTGTTGAAGAGACTGTTTTGTCCCATTTAAATGGACTTGATAGGCTTGTCAAAAAACAGTTGGCCATAGAAGTTTGTTTCTGGACTCTCAATTCTATTCCACTTATCAATGTGTCTATCTTTATGCCAGTACCATGCTGTTTTGACCACTGTAGCTTTGTAATATGTTTCAAGGTCAGGCTGTGAAATTCCTCCCATGTTGCTATTCTTTTTTAGAATACTTTTGGCTATTTGGGTGCAATTTCCCTTCAAAATAATTTGGTAATTGCCTTTTCTATTTCTGTAAGGTAGGCTGTTGGAATTTTGATTGGTATTACATTGAATCTATGAATCAGTTGGGGTAAGATTAACATCTTCATGATATTTAGTCTTCCAATTGATGAACACAGAATGTTTTTCTATTTGTTTAGATCTTCAGTGATTTCTTTTAGCATTGTTTTGTAGTTTTCTGCATATAGGTCCTGTACTTTTTTGGTTAAATTGATTCCTAGGTATTTGAGTCTTTTTGTTGCTATTTTAAATGGAATTTCCCCCCCGAGTTCCTCCTCAGATTGTTCAATACTTCTGTACAAGAACATTACTGACTTTTGTGTGTTGATCTTGTATCCTGCCACTTTACTGGACTCATTTATTAGCTCAAGGAGGCTTATCATAGACATTTCAGAATTTTCTAAATATAGGGTCATGTCATCTGCAATTAGTGAGAGTTTTACTTCCTCTTTTCCTATTTCGATGCCTTTAATTTTTTTTTTTTTCTTGTCTAATTGTCCTAGCTAGAACTTCTAGTTCAATGTTGAGTAACAATGGTGACAGTGGGCATTCTTGTCTTGTTTCCAATCTTAGAGGAAAAGATTTCAACCTTTCCCCATTGAGTACAATGTTGGCTGTGGGGTTTTCATATATGCCCTTTAACATATTGAGGAATTTTCCTTCTATTCCTATCTTTCAAAGGGTTTTTATCAAGAAAAAATGCTGGATTTTGTCAAATGCTTTTTCTGCATTGATTGAGGTGATCATGTGGTTTTTTCCCTTCAAGTTGTTAATGTGGTGCATTATGTTGATTGATTTTCTTATCTTGAACCAGCCTTGCATACCAGAAATAAATCCCACTTGGTCATAGTGTATAATTCTTTTGATATTCTATTTGATTTTATTTGCAAGTATTTTGTGGAGAATTTTTGCACCTATGTTCATTATAGACATTGGTCTGTTACTTTCTTTTCTTGAAATGTCCTTATCTGGCTTTGATATTAGAGTGGTGTTAGCTTCATAAAAATTGTTGGGTAATTTTCCCTCCTCTTCAATTTTTTGGAAGAATTTAAACAGGGTTGGTGTTAATTCTTCTCTAAATGTTTGTAGAATTCACCTGTGAAGCCATCCGGTCCTGGACTTTTCTTCTTGGTAGATTTTTGATGACAAATTCAATCTCTTTAAATGCGATTTGTTTGTTGAGTTCTTGTTTTTATTGTAGCATCAGTGAAGGTTGTTTGTGCATTTCTAGGAATTTGTCCATTCCATCTAGGTTGTCTAGTTTGTTGGCATACAGTTTCTCATAATATCCTCTTATGATCCTTTTTATTTCTGTGGGGTTGGTCATAACTTCCCCCTTTCATTTCTGATTGTATTGATTTGCATCTTCTCTCCTTTTTCCTTTGTTAGTCTAATGAGGGTGTGTCAATTTTATTGGTCTTCTCAAAGAGCCAGCTTTGGTTTTGTTGAATTTCTTTATTGTTTTTTGTTCTCAATTTCATTTATTTCTGCTCTAATCTTTTTTTATTTCTTTCCTTCTACTTCCTTTGGAATTGGTTTGCTGTTCTTTTTCTGGTTTCTCCAGTCATTCAGTTAGATCTTTGATTTTAGCTCTTTCTTATTTGTTAATATGGACATTTAGGGCTATAAATTTCCCTCTCAATACTGCCTTTGCTGTATCTGATAAGTTTGATAAGTTGTGTTCTGTTTTCATTTGTCTCAATATATTTACCAATTTCACTTACAATTTCTTCTTTGACCCACTGATTATTTAGGAGTGTGTTGTTTAGCCTCCACACATTTGTGAATTTACCTCTTTCCTGTCTATTATTGATTTCCAGTTTCATATCATTATGATCTGAGAAGATGCTTTGTATAGTTTCAATATTTTTATAGTTATTGATACTTGCATTGGACTAACATGTGGTCTACCCTGGAGAAAGATCCATGGGCACTTGAGTAAATGTATAACCTACTGTATTTGGGTCCAACATTCTGTATATGTCTGTTAGGTCTAACTCATTTATCATATTGTTCAAGTTCTCTGTTTCCTTGTTGTTCTTCTGTTTAGTTGTTCTATCTAATGATGTGAGAGTGGTGTTGAAGTCTCCAACGATTATTGTAGAGATGTCTATTTCTCCCCTCATTTTGCCAGGCTTTGTCTCATGTGTTTTGGGGCACTCTGGTTAAGTACATATTTATGACTGTTATTTCTTCCTGGTGGATTGTCCCTTTTAAAAAATATATATAATGGTCTTCTGTATCTCTTATAAGTTTTTTGCATTTAAAGTCTGTTTTGTATGATATTAGTATAGCTACCCCTGCTCTTTTTTTGGCTACTATTTGCTTGGAGTATCTTTTCCCAACCTTTCACTTTCAGTCGTTTTGTATTCCTGGGTCTAACTTGAGTCTCTTGTAAGCAGCATCTGGATGGCTGATGTTTTTTTATCCATCTGTAGCCTGTATCTTTTGATTGGGGATTTTAATCTATTCACATTCAATGATATTACTGTAAAAGCACTATTTATTTCCTCCATTTTATTCTTTGGTTTTCATATGTCATCTTGTTTTTGTCTCTCTTTTTACTCTTTTGGCTATCTTTTCTGCTATTATTTCTTCTATACTCTCCTCCAAGTCTCTCTCTCCTGTCTTTTTCTTTCAGTTTCTAAGGCTTCCTTTAATATTTCCTGCAAAGGTAGATTCTTTTTCACGAGCTCTCTTAGTTTCTGTTTGTTTGTGAATATTTTAAACTCTCCTTCAAATTTGAAGGACAATTTTGCTGGATAAAGGATTCTTGACTGGTAGTTTTTCTCTTTCAATATCCTAAGTATATCATACCACTCTCTTTTTACCTCCATGGTTTCTGATAAGAAATCTGCACTGTCTTACTGGGCGTCACTTATATGTAATGGTTTGCTTCTCCCTTGCTGTCCTCAGAATTTTTATCTTTGACGTTTGACATTCTGAGTAGTATGTGTCTTGGAATAGGTTTATCCACATTTATTCGGATTCAGGTATGCTGTGCTTCTTGGACATGTATGTTCATTTCTTTAGTGAGTCAGGAAATTTTCAGCTATTATTTACTCAAATATTCTTTTTGCCCCTTTCTCTTCTCCTTCTGGAACTCCCATGACACGTATACTGTTGCTTTTTGTGTAGTCATTCAACTCCCTGAGCCCCTGCTCTAATTTTTCCAATCTTTTCTCTCTCTGTTCTTTTATCTCATCTCTTCAATTTCAGTTGCTCTGTCTTCAGTATCACTTTTTCTTTCTTCTGTCATTTCAAGTCTGGTGCTGTATGCCTCTAATGTGTTTTTGTTTGTTTGTTTGTTTGTTTTATCTTTCTAATATGTTTTTTATTTCACCTATCATGTCTTCATTCCTATGAACTCTGTTACTTTTCTCTTCAGGTTTTGAAATTCTTCTTTGTGCTCGCTCAATATCTTCTTGATGTTGTTTATCTCTTTAGCCATATTGAGTTCAACTTACTAATTTGATATTGGAAATTTGTGTACATCTTGTTAACAAGTTGTCTCAAATCTCGTGTCTCTTTTGGGGCTTTCTTATATTCCTTTTCTTGGGCCATGTCTTCCATTTTCTTATTACAGCTTGATAGTTTTTGCTGATGTCTAGGCATCTGATTAGAATAGTGAGTTTACTCAGATGCTCAATTTTTCTCACTTTCGTAGGGACACAGTGGCGGGAGTCTTTGTGTTACTGCTGTTCTTTGATTCTTGGTTCAACTTGGGTCTTTAAGATTTTGCCTGTTAGTTGCTTAAACTGGGCTCTGGACCCAGAAATGGGTTGCAGACCCCCTTCCTAGGGCCTTGGGGAGGGAGGGTATAAAGGCGGAAAAAGCCTCTCACTTATTTGCTATTAATTTCCTCACATGCACATCCTTGTTCTGCCAGCAGGTGGCTCACTTTGGCAGCCCTCTCAGTTCAATGCCTGGTCAGAGTATGTTTGCTGCAGCATGGACTGGATCAGTGTGATATAGACTCCTGCCTGGAGGAAATAGTATCACTCCCCTCTGTGTCCTCAACAATCAGTCCCCGTTATTACAGAAGAGATTGAGAGGGTCAGATATCTTTAGTCCTGGATCTATTTAGTCTCAAGCTGGCTCCCAAGGCAAACAATGGTGTGGCCCACCCGGCCTGGAAGGGCTGGTCGGACACAACAGATCAAATTTGTGGGTCAAAAGCTGATTCAGCCTTAGGCTGTATCCTTCTTTCTCCCCTTTCTTGGGGAAGTGGATTCCTGGGGCTCCCTTTGTCTGTAGCCACTGGCCCAGAGGCCTGAGCATTTAAAGTGTCTTTTGTGTGGAGGGTGGTGCTGGCAGTAGCAGCTGCAGCTTTTAACTCACAGTTTTGCCATCGCAATTATTTTCCTTTGTCCCTCTCTCTTCTGGGCAATATCCAGCCTTCCCCTTGTGTCCTAAACCCTAGAAGATTTTTTTCCCCCAGGCTGTTTCTGCCTGTCCTCTAGCTATTTTTTCTGGGAGAGAAGAGAGTCCCATGTCTTTCTAGCCTGCCATCTTCCTGGAAGTCTTTCATTAGCTTTTACTGTGACTGAAGGTGATCCTTTATCTGCTCTTTTCTTGGTTTCCTCAGCTGTCAAATGGTGATAACTTGCCATTCCTACCTCACAAAGTTGTAAGAATAAAGGGAAATCATGGGCTGAAAAGTATTTTGAAAAGTTTAAAAGTTACAAAAGAAAAGTGGGAAAGTTGTTATTTTTTTCTAAGGAAACTGAAAAAGTGACATTTTCTTTAATGCAGCAAGCTGAATTTAGATTTTTCTCTTATTGAATGCACATCTGTTTCCCTCTAGATTTTAACAGTTTTTTACTGACTTACCATTTTTTCTTTTTCCTAAAGATATAACATGCTCAAAAATATATCATAGGGTTCTCCCAGTGACCCTGCCGCTAGTCCCAGCAGTTTGGGAGGCAGGAGGAGCAGCAGCGGCCAGCAGCAGCCAGTGGCCAGCGACCAGGCTTCGTGAAGGCTCTCTGTGCGCCACATCTTGCCCAAGAGGAAGGTCAGCTCGGCCAAAGTGATGGCGAAGGAGGAGCCCAGGAGGAGGTTGGCAAGGCTGTCGCCTAAACCCGCTCCTGCAAAAGTAGAAGCGAAGCCAAAAACAGCAGCGGGAAATGTTTAAACCTTCAGACAAAATAGTGTAACCAAAAGGAAAAAGGAGAGCAAAGGGAAAACATGTTAAAGTGGCTAACCAAGAAACTAAAGAAGATTGACCTGCAGAAAATGGAGAAACTAAAAACGAGGATAGTCCAGTCTCTGATGAAGCAGGAGAGAAAGAAGCCAAGTCTGGTTAATACCGTATACCATGTCCTATCAGTGGTCCCTGTCTCTCCCTTCTTGTACAATCCAGAGGAATATTTTTATCAGCTATTTTGTAAATGCAAGATTTTTAGCAGTTCTTGAAGAAGCATTTTTAAGAAGGAGTTTGGAATCCCACCTCATCCCATTTTTTAAAGTGTAAATGCTTTTTTAAAAGAGGGGAAATCATTTGCTGGCTGTTTAGTTTTTGGTACAAGGAGAAAATAGTGGCATATTGAATTATGGGAGGCTTTGACTGCTTTGGGTATCAAGTTAACATTCCACTGGGTGGGGCTGGCAGTTTTTATACCCTATAATACAACACATACTAAATGGTGATTTGGAATCACAGGCATGCATTTAATATGTGTTGAACATTTTAAGTTACTTCTATTCCCATGTTTTTTAGTAGATATGTTTCTTAAAACCACTCCCTGATCTTGGCTCTCCCTGTCAGAGCTCTGTAACATCCTTGGTCATCTCGTCCAGTTTTTCTAATAACTTTGTTAAGTGCTCTAAAGGATTGGAAATGTGAGTATGTAGTGTGTATGGTATTAAATTGTGAGTTAGTGGGACTTAAAGATGTAACAGCTTATCAACATTTGAAGATATTGGTACTTGATATCCTCTTAAGGAAAATTTGCCTCCAGGTTTTAAGCTGGAAAGTCATTGGAATAACTTTAGAAAAACAACTACATGACTTTTCAGGTTTTCGGTAAGTACATTAAGAATTGTGTACAAATTGTTCATAACATCTGTGCTGATCTTCAAAACAACCAATAAAATCTCAATTATGAAAGAAAAAAATCTATCACTTTAGATGTGAAATTATAAGTTTTTTTATGAAAAAGATTTGACATAATTATCATGTTTCCTAAAGGTGACTGTTATCTCTTCCAAAAATTTTCTTCTATGGTACTTAGAATACATCTGAGTTTTGAAAAGCCTGATCAAAATTCCTTGCCACAATATTTAAGATAATATTTTTTAATTAAACATGGATCTTTATTTACTGAGTGCCTTTTACAAATAATTAATAGACTTTATTTTTAATTACAATTTTAGACTTACAGAATAATTGATCAGATAGTATATAAAGCTCCATGTACCAACCCTCATCCCCCCACCACTGTACACCTGGCAATCGGTTTCCCCTATTATTAACATCTTGCATTAGTATGGTACATCTGTTACGATTAATGAACTGGTACTGATATATTATTATTAACCAGAGCCCATAGTTTTCATTGAGGTTCACTCTTTGTTTTGTATCTTTCTATAGGTATTGACAAATATGTAATGACATGTATCCATCATTAGAGTTTCATACAGAATGGTTTCACTGCCCTAAAATGCTCTTACTTCATTTATTCATACCTCTTCTCCATCCCTCAAAATTCCTGGCAATCACAGATCTTTTCACTTTCTCTGTAGTTTTACCTTTTCCAGAATGTCAGATAGTTAGAATCATAAAGAATGCAGCCTTTTCAGACTGGCTTCTTCCACTTAGCTATAATCATTTAAGGTTCCCCCATGTCTTTTCGTAGTTTGATAGTTCATTTCATTTTACTGCTGAATAATATTTCATTTCATACTTTGTTAATCCATTTACCTTTTGAAGGACATCTTAGTTGTTTACAGTTTGGGGTAATTCTTGTGCAGATTTTTGGTGGATATAAGTTTTCAATTCACTTGGGTCAATCCTAGGAGCGTAAGTGCTATTTCATAATGTAAAACTATGTTTAGTTTTGTTAAGAAACTGCCAAACTATCTTCCAAAGTGATTGTATAATTATGAATTGCCACCAACAATGAATGAGTATTCCTTTTGCTACTTATCGTTGCTAGTATTTGGGATTGTCCATTTTTTTGTTGTTATTTTGTTTTTTTAGCCATTCAAATAAGTATGTAGTGGTATCTTGTTTTAATTTGAAATTCCCTAATGACATATGATGATGAGCATTTTTTTCATATGCTTATTTACTATCTATTTATCTTCTTTGTTATGTGTCTGTTCAGATCTTTTGCCCAGTTTTAAAAATGGGATTGTTTGTTTTCTTGTTCAGTTTTAAGAGTTCTGTTTTTTATATACAAGTCTTGTATCATGTATGTGTTTTGCAAATATTTTTCCTAGTCTGTGGCTTGTCTTTTCATTCTCTTAACATTGTCTCTCACAGAAGAGAAGTTTTAATTTGAATAAAGTTCAACTTATCAATTTTTCCTTCATGGATTGTGCTTTTGTTATTGTATCTAAAAACTTGTTGGCAAACCCAGGTTTACATAGATTTCTCCTATGTTATCATTTAGAAGTTTTATATTCTTGCCTTTTACATTTAGGTATAAGATACATCTAGAGTTAATTTTTGTGAAAAGGGTAAGAAATGTCTAGATTCATTTTTAAAATGGATGTCCAATTGTTCCAGCACCATTTGTTAAAAAGACTATCCGTTCTCCATTGAATTGCCTTTGCTCCTTTGTCAAAGATCAGTCAACTAAATATGTGAAGATCTATATCTGGGCCTTCTATTCTGTTACATTGAACAATTTGTCTATCCTTTCACCAATACCACATTATCTTCGTTAATATATCTTTATAAAGAATTGTTAAGTCAGGTAGTGTCAGTCCTGTAACTATGCTCTTTGGTTGGCTATTATGGGTCATTACACACACAAACTTCAGAATCAGTTTGTTTGTGATATCCATAAAATAACTTGCTGAGCTTTTCATTGGGGTTGTGTTGAATTAGTTTGGGGAGAATTGAAATTTTAACAACATTGAGTTTTCCTATCCATGACATGTAACATCTCTCCATTTATTTAGCTTTCTTATGTCTTTCATAAAAGTTTCGTCATTTTCCTCATATAGCTCCTGCACGTTTCGTTAGATTTATGCTTAAGAATTTAGTTTTTATTGGTGCTAATCTAAATAGCATTGTGTTATTAATTTCAAATTCTAATTGCTCATGTTAGTATAAAGGAAAGCAATTGACTTTGTATATTAACCTGTCTCCTGCAATCTTGCTATAATTGCTTCTTAGTTCCAAGAGTTTTTGTTATTTTTGTTATTGATTCTTTGGAATTTTCTATGTAAAAAATCATATCATCCATGAACAAAGATATTTGTATGCCTTTAACTTTCTTCTCTTGTCTAAATGCATTAGCTAGTACTTCAAGTATGATGCTGAATAGGAGTGGTGAGAAGGGATCTCCCTGCCTTGTTCCTGATCTTATGGGAAAAGCTCCAATTTCTCAACATTAAGAATAATGTTAACTGTAGGATTTTATAGATTATCTTTATCAAGTTGAGGAAGTTTCCTTCTTTTCCTAGTTTGCTGAGAGCTTTAATCATGAATAGGTGTTGGATTTTGTCAGATACTTTTTCTGTATTTATTAATGTGATAGATTACATTAATTGATTTTCAATTGGCCATGGTGTATAGCTCTTTTATTCATTGTTGGGTTAAATTTGTTGATTTTTTTGAGGATTTTTGCATCTATGTTCATGAGAGATATTGGTCAGTTTTCCTTTATTGTAATGTATTTATCTGGGTTTGGTATTAGGGTAGTGCTAACCTCATAGAGTGAGTGTGGAAGTATTCTCTCTGCTTCTATTTTCTGAAAGAGATTGTAGAGAATCTTCCTTAAATGTTTGTTGGAAATTACCAGTAAAATCATTTGGGTCTGGTGATTTCTTTTGTGGAAGGTAATTGATTATTGATCAAATTCTTTTAACAGATATTGGTTTATTCAGATTGCTTGTTTCTCCTTGTGTGAGTTTTGTTAGTTTGTGTCATTCAAGGTATTGGTCCATTTCATTAAAGTTATCAGATTTGTGGGAATAGAGTTATTCATAGTCTTCCTTAATTATCATTTTAATATCCATGATATCAGTAGTGATATACCCCTCTTTCATTTCTGATATTAGTAATTTGTGTCTTTGCTCTCATTTGTTCTTGTTAGCCTGGATAGAAGTTTATCAATTCTTTTGATCTTTTCAAAGAAACTGCTTTGATTTTCTCTATGATTTTCCTGTCTTCAATTGCATTAATTTCCACTCTAATTTAATTATCAATTTCCTTTTCTTTGATTTAGGTGTATATATTTTTTTAATTTTTTAAAGATTTATATGTTTATTTCTATCCTCCGCCCCACCCTTGTTGTTTTTGCCCTCGCTGCCTGCTTTCTGTGTCCATTTGCTGTGTGTTCTTCTGTGTCTGCTTGTCTTCTCTTTAGGCAGCACCGGGAACCGATCCTGGGACCTTCCAGAGTAGGAGAGAGGTGCTCAATCTCTTGCGCCACTTCAGCTCGTTGGTCTGATGTGTCTCTTATTTTCTCTCCTCTGTGTCTCTTTTTGTTGCACCATCTTAGCTCTCCTGCATAGGCCAGCACTTCTGCATGGGCCAGCACTCCACGCGGACCTGCTTGCTTTTACCAGGAGGCCCTGGGAATTGAACCCCAGACCTCCCATATCGTAGACAGGAACCCAATCGTTTGAGCCACATCCACTTCCCTTTCGGTGTATATTGATCTTTTTTTCCCTTCTAGTTTTCTAAAGTGGAAGCTTAGGTAGTTGATTTTAGAACTTTTTTCTTGTCTAATATGTGCATTCAATGCTATAAATTTCCTTCTGAGCACTGCTTTCACTGTAACCCAAAAGCATCTCAAATTTTGCTGTTTTATTTTCATTTTAATTTAGTTCAATTTTTAAAATTTTTAAAATTTTGCTTGAAACTAATTTTGTGGACTTATATTGTGTCTAGAAGTGTATTGTTTACTCTTCAAATATTTTGGAATTTTCCAGCTATCTTTCCATTGTTGATTTCTAGTATAAATCCACTGTGGTCTGAGAGAATGCTTTGCATGATTTCTATTCTTTTAAATTTATTAAGGTGTGCTTTATGGCCCAGGCACAAGCCTATCTTGATGAATATTCCATGTGAGCTTGAGAAAAATTTGTATTCTGCTCTTGTTGGATTAAGTATTCTATAGATTTCAATTAGATCCAGTTGATTGATGATGCTGTTCAGTTAATCTATGTTCTGACTAATTTTCTGCCTGCTGGACCTGACAATTACAGATAGAGGGTGTTGAAGCCTCCAACTCTAGTGGAGGATTCACCATGCATATCTGTTAGTTTTTTTTAACATTTATTTTATCTTTAAAGAAGCTTTAGATTACATAAATGTTACATCAAAAATATAGATTCCCATATACCCCACTGCTTCCCCCTCCCACACTTTCCCACATTAACAACATCCTTCATTAGTGTGGTATATTTGTTACAATTGATGAACACATATTGAAGCATTGCTACTAACAATGACTATAGTTTACATTATAGTTTACACTTTGCCCCACACAATTTTGTAGGTTTTGACAAAATGTATAATGGCCTGTATCAGTCATTGCAATGCCATGCAAGACAATTTCAATGTCCCCAAAATGCTCCCATGTTACATCTATTCTTCCCTCTCCCTACGTTCAGAATGTCTGGTGGCCACTGCTTTTATATCAATGATACAATTTCTTCTATTGTTAGACTAATAATAAGTCTATAATAGAATAATAATAAGTTTACTTTAGTTCATTGTTCATTCCCCAATCTTGAGGATTTTGGAATGGTGATGCTAACTCTGTTTCTGAGGCTTAGATCCCATGGGACAGATGGATGGAACTGTCTTGCTTGCAATTGTATATACTCTCTGTTTTTTGGGATGGGTGTTGTTCATCATCATTCTTTTATTAGTTGTCCTGGGTGAGTCCAATGAACTGGAGAGTAGGTGTTGGCTGCAACTCTGCTGAGATTCTGGGCTAAACTGGCATATGAACAGACCAAAGGTTTAAGTGTCTGGGACATATAATTAACAAGTATAGTGCTAATTATAGGTTCAAAGAAAAGAGGCAGAAGTACCATGTGTAGGGAAATTATAAATGAGTCTAACTCTGATATATTGGGGAGCATATATCCCAAAGTAAGGCCCACTGACAGGGTGCCAAATTCCTGAGATTGTCTGCCCTGCTTATAGTGTCTAGATGTCTCTAGAGCCCTCAGTATCCCCACTGTTTGAGGCACTGTTTACTGTGGCAGTTAATGAGATCCTACCAAGATATGCAAAGTGTAAACTCTGGAATGGTATCCTGACTCATTTTGAAATCTAGCCATAAAAACTCATTTGTATTTAATATTTCTCCCTTTTGGACAAGGTTTTTTCCAGGTGCATCACTAGTCGGTGCTTGATAATAATCCATTGGTGCCAGGGAGGCTCATCCCTGGGAGTCATGTCCCACACCGAAGAAAGGTAGTGTGTTTATATGCTGAGTTTGGCTTAGAGAGAGGTCAGATTTGAGCAACAAGAAGGCTTTCAAAGGTTAACGCTTAGGAAATATATAATACTAGGCTAGTTTCAATTTCACAAGAAAAGGTTCATGAGTACAATCATCAGTATCAAGGACCTGGAGTAATGGTCTGTCCTCCTTTGCAAGGTACTGCTGATGCAGTCTGGTTATTCTTGCTGCTCTATTAAAGAATATAGCAGGACTTCCCAGGATGAGAATTCAATATTCTTTTGGTTATTGTGTGGGTCTCCACCCACCAAGACAGCACTCCATGAACACTTGAATATACTCATATGCCTTAGAGGCATACCCCAGGTGCACCCCTCCACACACATCCCCCCACTCCAACACACCCCACCAGTGATCCTCCCCTGCCCCAGTTGTGACCCTTCTGTGGTCCAAAACCTCCCCAAAAGCAAAATAAAAATAACACAACCAAATAAAATTAATAAGAAAATAAAATAATAATAAAAAATAACAAATAAAATACAAAAATTAAAAAATAAGAGAAAAAGTCTTATTCATTTTGTCTTTCATCCCTGTAAGATCTGTTTTCTCTTATGTACATGATAATATCTTCCATATGTTCCCCCAATGTCTTATTTTCTTTTGCTTTATCTTCAAAGAAGTCTTAGGTTACAGAAAAGTCACATAGAAAATATGGGGGATTCCCATATACCCAATGCCCTCTCCCTCCCTACTCTACCCTATTAATAACATTTCACATGTAGATGGTATAATTGATGTACAAATATTGAAGCATTGCTACTAACCATGATCAATGGTCTACACAATGGTTTACATTTTGCACTGTACACTTTTATAGGTTTTGACAAAATTTAAAATGGCCTCTGCTTGTTATTGCAAGATCATGCAGAACAATTCCAATGCCCCAAAATGCCCTATGTTCCATATTTTCTAGTCTTCCTTTCCCCCTCTCCTTGGAACCTATGGTAATCACTAACTTTCAGTTTTTGAAGAATAAGGTTCATAGTTACGTGCAATAATATTGGGGCTTAACATATTGGTCTGTTTTCTTTTATAAGGCACTTCCTGTGTTCCCAGGAGATTCTTGTCCCTCTAATTGAGAACATAGCAGAACTCCCTGGGATAAGAGTTTAATATTTTCTTGTTTATTCTGTGGGTCTCCACCCACAGAGATAACACTTTCATATTCCATAGATGCATGCCCCAGTTGCACTCTATCCTGCATATCCACCCACCCTCTACAACCTACACCAGTAACCCTCCCCTGCCATATTTGCCCAAAGAACATTCCCACCATTGTAGTTTACCCACAGTCTTGCAAATCCCCAGATTTCACCTGCTCTTTCCCCCAACCCTCCCCCTAGTTTCATAGATAGTCCAACTCAAACCCCCCACCATATTACCCTTCACATTCTTGCACCATAGAACACAATCACATCACTGTACCACTATCACCCCCATCCACTGCCCAACCATACCCTTCCACCTTATCATAGATATTGCCCATATTGAGCATAGGCTTACCATCCCCTACTCCCTTTCCATGTCCTGTTACGCTATCTTCCAGATTCTAGCTCTGTGAGCCTGCTCAATTTACTTAGGTCACGTCAGTGAAGTCATGTAATATTTGTCCCTCAGTGACTGGCTTACTTGACTCAACATAAAGTCTCCAAGATTCAAGTTAATACTGCAATTCCTTCTTACAGCTGAGTAATATTCCATTGT
>JAQZBX010075742.1:0-14545 GCA_029593785.1 Cabassous unicinctus
TGTACTTTACAAGATCATTTCTATCTCCACTAATACAAAATGCTGCTACTACAATACTCATCTGTTGTATACTATTTTTCTTTTTATTTATTGGTGGACTGGGTTTAATTCTAGGTATATTATGCTTTGTGTTGAGTCACTGAGATGTGTCATAAGGATAGTCTTATAGAGGTTGTCATAATATTGATGCACTACTTTAAAAATAACCAATGTTTAACTTATGATATTTTTCCTTCTTCTTCCTTTTCATTATTGTATTTTTGTATTCATTGATGTGACTCTCCATGCTTACATGAACCAGCCCACAGTGGGACAGTTAATTAGGATGTATTGAGGGGTTGAGCATTGAACCTTTATGCCAGCTGTACAAGAAAGTTACAATGAGAGTGAAGAACATGAAGCTAATGACTAAGAGGGAGTTTGATTTCTTATTGTTTACTCTTCCTTGAATGTGTAGCTCACAGAATGATCAATTGTATGACTTGTGGTGATCAAGTTACCAAATAGATGAAAATATCTCCCCAATACATGTCTACTTGGGCCATGCACTGCACTGTGACCCAGCACTGGCAAAGATTGGCAAGCTTGTCCTACTGATGCCTCACAAGTCTCAGAATTTGTGAGTTTACCAGAAACATTTGGGGCTTTCTCTGTGCTTTTCAAACTAATAACTATGAATAAATATCTGGTAAAAAGCACCTAATGCGAACCTGGGTTATGTGATCCTTGAGGATATCAAATATATAAGTGCGGTGTTCTAAGAACTGTCTAGGGCACATGCATATATATAGATGCTGGAAATTCTTTCATTGTCACTAATGAGCCATGCCTGTGATATAAGTAATATTCATTAGTTCAGAGTATTAGTATAGGGGCTATGTGCCTGCATCCAATTTTGACTCTACCACTTAGGAATTTGAAGTCTTGGGTCATTAATCAATGCCCCTCAGAGTCTTCATGTAAGGGATGGGGAGAGTGTACATATTTCCGAGAATGATTCTGGTGAGGATTTTACAGGTTAATATATGCAAAATGTGCAGTGGTGGTGGGATGATTTTTTAGAAAGTTTCGGTGACAATTGTCCTGTGTATGTTGGACACTTCTCTTAGGGAAACATACAGTAATGCCCCCACACTCACACCTTCATGATCCCTCCACATAGGGTCAGTTGTACACATGTCCTAACCATTGTACATATAAATCCATGCCACCTAAAGGTAATACATCTTCTTACAGGACAATAGAGAATGATGATAGTCCTTATCATGAGAAATTCATGTTTAACCATACCACCAATCTTCACCCCCACCAGTAACTGGAACCACCATGGCTCTACAGGCAAACCTAGTATCAATGACTTTCTTATCTTATCCAGATTTTTCCTCAATTCAGTAATTCTAGATACGTACCAACTTGACTTGTTCCTGGGGCCACCTGCAATTAGAGAAAAGCCTATGAGGATCAGATCATGTTTTGTCTGCTTGCAAAGGACACTTGCTTGTTTGGTATCATTAGTAAATCAGATGTGAAATAGTGGTCAAGCAAAACCTGATAAGCAAGTATAGCAGAGAACTTCAGGAGAGACATGAGCTTTTCTGAGACATGCATCTGTGAAATTCAATTTGGTTTGTGATTGCAAATTCTCAATCTAAGGTGAAAAAAAAAATGTAGCTGAGAAAAAGACTACTTTGTAAACTGCTGCCTCCCTTTGTGGATGATTTCTTCAATGTTGGATCAGTTAGAAAATGTTCCCACTTAATGTTTCTCACCCCAAGGAAATTGCATATCTCATCTAATATGTACATGATTAGGCATCCTCATCTGAAATTGACTGAAAAGGAAGAGACCAAAAGAGCAATATTGCTATCTTAGACAAAGAATAGTACCCTCACCTTAGATTTAGATGGGGTCTCCTTATCCTCTTGGTCATTTGGAAGTGCCACCATCAATTGTTCCTGGGGTGCTGTGAGGACACAGAATAACTCATCATACTTGTGTGTTGCTCATGAATTACTAAAGAAAGTTATGGCCTTGGACAAGATTCTAAATTTTGTAGAGATGGTAGTTTAACAAGCATGGTGTGAGCTGCTGTGGGGCCTTCTTCCATCATGAAAGAAAGATGGCAGAGAGAGTAGGAGGAAAGAAAGAAAAATCAATGTCCCCAGCTTTGTAGCTAATGGCAGCCTAAAGCAATTGACCATACCCAGTGTACAAATGGTACTAAAATACATGCTATGACTTAAAGGCTGGGTACTATCACACCTCCTGTTTATAGTGTATCTCACCTAAATTGCCAGTATCTTCTTGACAAACCCAAAGAAGTTCAATCTCCATGGATACACATATACTGATGCTGCATTTACCATTTGTTCCACAGGAATTTCCACTTGATTAAAACCAACCTTTTTTGGTGGTCTAGATTCCATTCTACATAGTACATTCCATTGCATTTATTCACTATTATATTGTAATAAAGATAATCAATTACAGAAGATTGGAAATACTAAAATCTTACCATTTAAATATCACCACTTATTAATCATATGGTTTTACTTCCAGTCTTTCTTTTCAACTCCCTGTGTGTATTCATTGAAATATTGGCTCATCATTGGTGGTCAACTCTGGGATGGCCTTTATGGAGGGACTCATAGGTTGAGTGCCAACAGCCACAAAGGTAGCTCTTTAGGAAGATTTCAAGAAGGGTTTTGGAAACCACATTTAAAATGAAGATATATCTGAGTTCTTATTTTCCAAAGACACTATTGTGTGACTCATATGATTTGAGCATCTATAGGGTCATTTGGGATGATGTTATCAAATGTACTATATTGTCTTCTCTATGCCTACCTGCTTTCAGTAACCTGCTGAGTTGCGACCTTGGTCCTCTTAGGATTGACCATGTCATCCTGCGTGTTGCCTCTTAACTCATTCGCATGTGGAAGTATTGTGTGCTTTGGATACTAATAACTATGACAAAGCCTGTGGTAATCTGCACAGCTAGCTGCCCTAGGCAATGAGACTATGGAGGCTACCTTATAATGATGGGCAATTTTGGTCTCTTTGTAGGCTCAGGTAATTCTGGTGTGGCACATACACATATGCTGGAACTCCCTTAAATGGTTTATAGTAAGTGTATGGCTGAGTGGTAAGTTCAGGTCTGTAGCTCACAGTATTATGACACATGGCTGGGTTCACATTTAGGACCTTCCCTTTAGCAGTGCAAGAACTTGGGTCATTCACATCTGCACCTTAGTTTTCCATCTTCATTGTCATCATTGAAAGCAAACCCCAGATCCAGCCGTGGTGAGGGTTGAAGAAGTTCATATACATAGAGCATGCCATGGTGATGGGTTATATTTGAGAGAGCTCTCTTTGGTAATTGTCCAGTCAAATGGCACCTAACATCTGGGGAACTGCACATGGTCACCCCCTAATGCTCACAGACAAACTCAATATTACACCACAGAAACTAACACTAGACTTACCCCAAACCACCATGCATGCAAAACTTGCACAACCTCAAGAGATTACAGCCACTACCACAGACTTGTAACAAGGGCAAATTTCCTTCATGGAAACCCTTTCATCATACTCCAATCCTCATCCCACCATGGTGCTGTGATCAGGCAGAGCCTCCAGCATAAAGCTTTCAGGAAGCTCCCTCTTGTATGTTTGTTTTTCCATCAGATGTTGGGTGAGCCCAGAATACCTACATTTTTCACTTGCTCTGAAGCTGGAGTTCCCCTGCAATTGCAGAAAAGAAAACTCTATGAGGATATGATGATGTTGAGTAGTGTCTGCTCAGATGGTGATTTTATAAAACCAGAAAGGAAGCGTTAGTAAAGTCAAAGTCCCCATGAATAAGCATGGCAGATACCTGTGGGAAAGGGTCAAGCTTTTCCTGCAGTATGTGTTTCTCAAGTCCATTTTGATGGCAATTACAAAAGTCTTTTTTATTTTATTTTATTGTGGGTAAAAATAAAAATTTTCACAATACATAACAAAAATCTTAATCTACCGTATGATTTATAAAATGCTCCCATTTTAACACTTTCTTCATCAGAGATCTTTTGGTAGGAGTCTTTCTTCCACCTATCCTTCCACCCCAAACAGTGGCTAATATATATAATTCACATCATCATGTATTAAGGGCTGTACTCAATTGAAAAAGGATGTATCTGACAAAGGAACATTTCTATCTTAGACAAAAACAGATTACTTTACCTCGACATTAGATGAGCCCTCCTCATCCCGTCTGTCACTAGAAGTCTCCACCAGGTCTTCCAGGGGAGCTAGGGGGACACAGTGTAATGGTCAGTACACTGGGGTTCAGCTCAGCATTACTCAGGGAACTTTGCATGACCCAGACAAGGGGCTACAATATGCAGAGCTGGGTGGTTTGCAAACATGGACTGTGGAGCTACCCAGAAACCCTTCATGGAGGAAGGAGAGACCAAGGAGAGGAAATGGAATATAATCAGAATAGAATCCTTGGCTTTGTAGCTAAAGACAATCAAAGTCAGTGTGAAATAATTCGTGTACAAGTAGTACTAAAATATACAGTACGATGATAGATATCCAGCCCATTCTGAAGTCCAAGGAAATTGTCAGTATCTCACTGACTTCATGAAATACTGCTTCAGCCTCACAGATCTTTGTTGGCTTTGAATTTCTCATCTGTTCTACAGGATTTTTTAAAAATTTTCAATGAGATTATATCTCTGTAATATAAAAGTTGCCAGTTTACCCATTTTTACAGCATGTGCAATTTACTTGAATCAATTACATTTACAATGTTATCTTACCATCACCAATCATTCAATTCCAAAACTTTCTCATTACCTGAAACAGAAACTCTATAGCCATTATCCATTAAGCCCATTCTCTTTTCTCCCTAGCCCCTGGTAATAAGCTCTAATCTCCTTTCTGTTTCTATGAATTTTCCTTATCTTATATTTCAAATAACTACAATCATACACTGTTTTTCTTTTGTGTCTGCCTTATTTCCTCAGTATAATGTTTTTAAGGGTCATGCATACAGTAGTATGTATCAGAACTTCAGTACTTTTTTGGCTCAGTCATATTCCATTGTATGGATATGCCACTTATTTTTAGCCCAGTCCTCTATATATGGACACTTGGGTCGTTTCCAACTTTTAGCTATTGTGAATAATGCTGAATTAAACAGCGGTTTCAAGTATCTGTTTGGGCCTTCAGTTTTTTTTTTGTTTGTTTTGTTTTTGGGGACTTAAAAATTTTATTCCCTCCCCCGTTTTTGTTGCTTGTTTTCGCTGTCTGCTTTCTGTGTCCATTTGCTGTGTGTTCTTGCCATGTCTGCTTATCTTTTCATCTTTCTCTTTAGGAGGCACTGGGAACTGATCCCGGGACCTTCAGTGTAGGAGAAAGGCATGCAATTGCTTGTGCCACCTCCTCTCCCTGGTCTGCTGCATCTCCCCCTGTCTCTCTTCTGCATCTTTCTTTGTTGCATCATATTCCTGTGCCAGCTCAGCTCTCTGTGGGGCATGGGCCATCAGCTCTGTGCAGGGCATGGGCCAGCTTTTACCTTCACCAGCGGGCCCTGGGAAGCAAACCCAGGTCCTCCCATAGGGTAGATGAGAGCCCAATAGCTTGAGCCATATCTGCTTCCCTGGGCCTTTCTTTTTATTCTTTAATATATAGACCTAATAGTTTGCTGATCATATGGTAGTTCTATATTTAACTTTTTGAGGGAATGCCAAACTATTTCCCAAAGTGGCTGCTCTATTTTACACCAATATATGGGATTCCAATTGATTCATACCTACACTTCTATTTGTTATTTTCCATTTTTGCTTCTCTCAAAAATATTAGCCACCCTACATGTTAAAAGTAGCATCTCATTGTGTTTTAGATTTGCATTTCCTTAATGACTAATGCTGTTGAGTATCTTTTCTTGTGCTTATTGACAATTTGTATATATTCTTTCAATACATGTCTACTCAAGACTCAGAGCTCGATTACAACCCAGGAATACACACTTCAAGTTCAAATCATCCCATTGTTGAAAGAACTTAACAAGTGGTCAGAAAATCCTATTATTGACTGCCTGAGTGCAAAAACTGTTTTTCTGTATAAACCCATTTCCTGACTGGCAACAGATACCTGGTCAAGTGAGAGGAACAACAATTACAAAACACAGTAGTCTAATTTTTATTATGAAGTTCTTTGTCCCAAAACCTACAAAACAGTATCACACTGGATTATTTTTTACCTTAAATATAAGTGTCTCAATTGATATAGTTGCCAAGTTGTGCAATTAACCATAACTTAGGTTTTGAAAAGAGTTCTGGATGAAGAATTAGGAGACTTGTGTAGCGATTCCAGTGGTGGCAGCACCTAAAAGGGAATATGTTTCTTTGCTGTGCTGTGTGTTTGGAATGGGGAACCATGAGATGATATCTTCACTTATTAGACTGCTGCTATTAAGTAAACAGATGATATTATCTCATAATCTGTAACAAATGTTCTAGCAAGTTATGGTGTGTTGGTGAAGGGGTGTTGTATAGGAATTCTACCCATGTGCATGACTGTTTTGTAAGTTCACAACTTCTGTAATAAAAATATATTTTAAAACATGATAGGGTGGGTTGGGGGGGAAATGCACCAAATGCTAGATATCGAGTATAGTTAGTAATATTTTGACTATATTCTTTTATATTTTGTAACAAATGTTTCACAACAATGCAGGTGTATAGGACTCGTGTAGGATGTTATACATGTCTGTTTTGTAGGCTCACAGCTTTTATTATACGCTTATTGTTTATGTATGTTTATGTATGAATGATATACTTCAATAAAATTAAAAAAACACAACTGTAAGTGTTGGAGAGATTGCGGAGGAAAGGGGATCCTCATCCACTGCTGCTGGAAATGTAGAATGGTGCAGCCATTTTAGAGGATAGTTTGGTGGTGCTCAGGAAGCTAAGTATAGAACTGCCATATGATCATGCAATCCCACTGCTGGGTATATATCCAGAAGAATGGAAAGCATGAGCATGAACAGATATATGCACACCAATGTTTATAGCAGCATTATTCACTATTGTCAAAAGTTGGAAGCAACCCAAGTGTCCAGCAACAGATGAATGGATAAGCAAAATGTGGTATATACATATAATGAAATATTACTCAGCTGTAAGAAGGAATGAATTATTGATATATGTGACAACATGGATGAATCTTGACCTTATGTTGAGTGAAGTAAGCCAGTCACTAAAGGCGAATACTGCATGACCTCACTGATAAGACCTAAGTGTATTTAGGAGACTCACAGAGATAGATTCTGGAAGATGGGTTAACAGGAGATGGAAAGGGAGTAGAGTGTGGTGAGCCAATGTTCAGTGTGGGCAGAACCTATGATAAGGTGGAAATGGGTGGTTTGGCAGTGGATTGTGATGATGGTGATGCAGGGATGTGAGTGGGGTTGATAAAGCTGAAATGGAAGGGTGAGCAAGGTGGGATTTAGGTTGGACTATCCATGGAATTGGGGAAGGCCTGGAGGAAGGAACAGGTGAACTGGGGGTTTATAAGTATGTGGTTAGAACTACAAGGATGGGGATGTTCTTCTGGCAAATATGGCAGGGATGGTCACTGGTGCAGGGCTTTGGTGGTAGGGAGATATATATAAAAGGATGCCTCTGGGGCATGCTTCAAAGGAATGTGAATGTGTTCCTCTTGTCATAGGGTGTTATCTCAGTACATGGAGACCCACACAGGAAATGAGAAAATATTAAACTCCCATCCTGAGAGTCCTCCTATATACTCAAGTAGAGGGGCAAGAATCTCTTGAGTACATAGGCAGTGCCAAATAAAAGAAAACAGACCAGTATGTCAAGGCCTCAATATTAATGCATGTAACTATGAAAGTTATTCTTGAACAATTGCAACTTAGTGGCTACCATAGGTTCTGAGAGGAGAGGGAGGGAATAACAGGTGGAACATAGGGCATTTTGAGGGCATTGGAATTGTTCTACATGATTTTGCAATGACAGAAACAGGCCATTATACATTGTGTGAAAAACTATAAAAGTGTACGGTGCAAAATGTAAACCATAACATAAACTATTGACCATAGTTTGTAGCAATGCTTCAATTTTTGTTCATCAATGGTAACAAATGAACCCAGCTCATGTATGATGTTACTAATATGGGTAAATGTGAGAGGGGGATGGGGTGCGGTATATGGGAATCCCCTATACATTCTTTTCTTCTCTCTCTTTTTTTTTTTTAGGTACCAGGGCCAAGGATTGAAACCTTGACTTCATAAGTGGGAAGTCAGTACTCAACCACTGAACCACATGGGCTCCCCTGAGTTGGTTTTTTTTGCTTGTTTGATTGATTGCTCTTTTCATTTGCTTTTTGTCTTTGTTTTTAGGAGGCACCAGGTATCATACTGGGACCTCCCATGTGGAAAGCAGGCACTGAACCACTTAAGCCACATCCACTCCCATTCCCTATATTTTTGATGTGACATTCCTGTAACCTAAAGCTTCTTTGAAGACAAAGTGAAAAATAAGGCATTGGGGGAAGATACAGATGAAATGTTCAGTATATATAAAAGATAACAGATATTATGGTGATGGAAGTCATAAAGCAAAAAAGTTTTTTGGCTTTGTTTATGGGGAGGTTTTGGATTACAGAAAAGTTACAGCTATGGCAGGGGAGGCCCACTGGTGCAGGGTTACAGTGCTGGGAGGATGTGTGGGGAGGGACGCACCTGGGGCATGCCTCTAGGGATTATGAATGTGTTCATGTGGTCATGGGGTGTTATCTCAGTGGGTGCAGATAACCAACAAAATATTAAATTCCCATCCTTGGGAGCCCTGCTACATTCTCTAATAGACTGGCAAGAATATCTAGAGTCATAGTCAGAACCTAACAAAAGAGGACAGACCTTATGAACTTAATTCTTGTAAAATGGAAACTTAGCCTAGTAATATATACTGCCTAAGAGTTGCCTTCAGAAAATATCCATGTTGTTCAAATGTGACCTCTCTCTAAGCCAAACTCAGCATAGAAGTTCACTGCTTTGCCCCCCAGCATGGGACATGACTCCCAGGGATGGGCTTCTTGGCACCAAGGGATTATTATCAAGTGCCAACTAGAGATGCATTTGTAAAAAGACTTTGACCAAAAGGGGAATATTAACTACAAATGAGTGTTTATAGCTAAGATACTTCAAAGTGAGTCAGGAGGTTGTTCTAGAGTTTATGCAGGTCTCAGGAGGATCTCACTGACTGCCATAGTAAACAATGCCTCAAGCAGGACTGCTCCTGAGGGCCCTAAAGACATCTGGATACTCTAGGCAGGGCAGACATTCCCAGGAAATTGGCAGCCCATCAGTGGACCTTATCTTGGAAACTATAGACCATGGTTAGTAGCAATGTTTCAATATCTGTTCATCACTTGTAACAAATGTACCACACTAATAAAAGATGTTGTTCATGGGTAAAGTGTGAGGGGGGAGGAGGTGGGGTATATGGGAATCCCCTATATTTTTAATTTAACTTTCATGTAATCTAAAATTTCTTTACAAATAAAGGGAAAACAGAGCATGAGTATATTTAAGTAAAGCCCTTAGGAAATTGTGGTACAGTGTCAATTTTATATGAATGCTCAGTTAGTAAATATGAAAGGATGTACAAAAGCTTTACAGTTGTTACTTGAGACACAGAAGCTAGAGGGCTGAAGATCAGGGAGGGGAGGCCAGTCAGATTTCAATATACAATCTTTCATACATTTTAAATTTTGTACTAGTGCATTATTTTTGTTGCTATTTTATGGAAAAACTCTACTCTCCCAAATTGTGGAATACAAAAACAATTTCACTATGGTTTTTGTAGCACATATTTAGCAATCCAGAGAGGGCACAATGATGAGGTCCATTTGTGCTCTTTGGTGTCTGGATCCTCAATGTATATTCTGTGGCTGGAGATAGCCTGGAAACTTCTGGGTTAACTTCACCCATGTCTGGGTTGAGAAGCTATATTTTGGCTGGAAGCCTCTGTGAAGCCCCTCATGAATCTGTTATAGCAGCACCCCACTTCCCAGCACCATATGTGTTTAGTTTCCTAGCACTTCCATTATAAATTGCCAGAAAATGGGTGGTTTGAGGACAAAAACTTAAACTCTTCCAGTTTTAGGGACAAAAAGTCCAAAATTAAGGTGTCTGTAGCCCCACTCTTTGTCCCTCTCTGAAGACCCTAGCTAGGAATCATTCCTTGACTCTTCCAGCTTCTGGTGGCTCCTGGAGTCCTGGGCTTGTGGCAGCACAACTCCAATCTCTTCTTCCATCTTCACATGACCTGCTTCTCCCTTTGTTGGTCCATCTTCTCACAGCCTTCTCCTCTCTGTCTCTTCCCTTCTTATAAGTGCACGAGTCATATTATATTATGGCCCACCCTAATTCAGTAGATCTCATCTTAATCACATCTGCAAACCCCTTACTTCCACATGAGGTCACATTCACAGGTACAAGGTTTTCTCAGTGTAATTCAGAGGGACACACTACAACCCCTGGCATTCTGTCATGGTAGGTACATGACAGTATGCCTTTGTCAAAATGCACAGAGCTGAAGATCAGGAAGAGTGAGCCTCCAAAACAATGTATCAATACCATCCCTTCCTTGGGAATTGTCCTCAATGACATTGCAATGACAGATGTAGGCCATTATATATCTTTCCATAACCTGCAGAATTGTGTAGGAGAGAGTGTGGGCTACAATGTGAACTATGGTCCATGCTCAGTGGCAAAGCCCCAGGGTGCATTTATCAATTGCATTGAATGTGCCACACTAATGAAGGATGTTGTTTATGTGGGAGAGAGTGGGAGGTGTGGGGAGTGGGGCATATGGGAATCCCTGTGTTTTTTGCATGGCATTTATGTAACATAAGTATCTTTAAAAAATAAAAAAATAAATTAAAAAAATACTGTCCCTTCAATTGTTCACATAAACCACACTAATGAGAGTTGTTAGGCAAAAATTTGCTGGCTCTAGACTGGGAGGGTGGCAGGGTACATGTGGGAACTGTTTATACTCTGCACAATTTTTATGTGAATCTAAAACTTCTCTTAAAAATATATATCAAATTTTTAATAATCTCACAGCACTTTTTCAGAAGAGATATCTTTCTACTAGTGTTCAGAAATAGACTAATGACCAAACATTAACTTAAAATGCTGTCTACCAGTAAATGTGAATGAAACTTTAGTTGTAAATGCATTTTTAATTATTTGGTTGTGGCAGTATTGACTCATTACTAAAAAAAAAATTTTCACACCTGAATTAAGAAAAACACCATGGCTTATCCCTTTTAAAGGTTTTCCTCAATATGGGATACTTAGTATCTACAGTCTTCATTACTGAGGCAACACAATAATTGCACTTCCACTGTACCTTCCGTGGCACACTCGCTCAGGGGTGTTTGACGGCACTCCCTCTTCTTTGGCCAGATGCTGATTTTGAGGCCGCCAACTGAATGAGATTGGCAGGCAGTAGATTTTTTGCACTGGGCAGCAAATTTTCTTTTTTTATACTTGAGACAAGAACCTGGGAAAGGCATTCACAATAGAAATATCAGTTGGCATCTTACTGACAAACATAAGAAATCATTAATAATTTATTTACAGTTCACACTATGATCCCCTTATTTACAAGCTGTACAGGAGACCCACTTGAGTCAAAGTTGGGTTTCAAAACAAGTTTGTAGTTTTGTATTCACATTAGACACCCAGCAGACAAATGTGGGGTAATTTATATAGTTGAGACAGCATAGGAAGGCAGCAAAGCACAGTGACCAAAAGCATGGGTGCCAGTGTCTGGTCAGCTGGGTTCAAATCCCATTTAGAGAACACCAAGCCAGAGAAAATTATGTAAACTTTCTGTGTCCAGTTTTCTTTGCTGTCATTTGAAAATGTTAGCAAGGCCTGCTTATTATTGAATATTATGAGACTAAAAATGAGTAAATGCAAGCAAATACTAAAGAAAAATTCCCAATATGTCATAAAAGCCCTAAAAGAGTTCAGTTATTAAAGGTTGGGTGGAATATACAAGAGACTTGCTAGTACTTCCCTGCAGAGAGGGTGCTGGATGGTTCCAGGACAGGGGAGGCTGGACACTGACTTCCAGCCCAACGTGGGTGTGATGTTTTCAGCTCATGGAGAATGTGTACTGTGTCCTGAGATCTCCACAGCAGCCCTGTATGGTCACAACACTGCTGAGTGAAGTATTCTGGTCAGGAAATGTAGTCAGTGCACCCACTCAGCAGATTCCAGGGGTTACAAGTTACCTCCCAGGACCTGTGGAAAAGGGCACCCACCTACTTTAGTATAGGGAAGAGAGGAGCTTAAATCTTCACCTTGCCCTCTGCATAAAAGATAATTCTCTGACCCAAAATATGATTCATATTTCTCCAAATGAAGTTCCTCTGAAGGACCAGGGAACAACAAAACTTGTGAATATCCTACCCCAACATACACTGTCACTGCCTTGTGTGAGCCTTCCTGGGGGTCGTTTAATCTCTCCTAGTGATCAGTGGTCTGCTTGGCTCCCATCCTGGCTCAGAACCCACGCTTTTCACAAATAGCTGCCACATGACAGCTCTGCAAAGACTCAGCTCTCCTTCCACTCATCAAGCCTGAATAAGCTGTGGCAGAGGAGAGAGTCCCATCCATAGCCATCCCCATCCAGGACTTTCCTCAGCAGCCCTGGCTCTCCTTCTTTTGGGCCCCACATGCTCATCCACTAAGGGATGTCCCTTCTGCTCCCTCTCCCAGGTTGCACTCAGGAACCTGCGCCCTCTGCTATTATCCCACGGAAATCCCACCATAAAATCTGGCAAAATTGTATGCCCTTTTATGTAAAGATAGACAATCCACTAATGAGAAAGGGTATTGAAAGGAATCCTTCCAATTAAGTTCAGCATTTATCTTATATAGTCATGCTTCTTAAACCATGAAACTACTAACAAGTCTAAAGTGTATTATTATGGATAATATCAAAGGAAACATTTTGTGATGTAAAACACAAGAAAGTGGATCATTGACAAGTTTAATAAAAGAAAAAAAAAGAAAAAAAAAAGATGGGTGAAGGAAAGTTTCAGGAAAAAAATGAAAAACGGATTCCTTGGAATTCCAGCTAAAGAATCATACAGTGACTAGAAACCTTCAGTCTACAAATGGGTAAATACTGAAGTAGACATTATGACACTAACTGTGCCCCATAACTCCATCTGACTGGAAGCACAGCCAAACCTCCATTATGCATTTTGCACCTTCCAAAACCTTTTCACCTTGCACAGGTCCATTTATGCTGCTTCTGCATTTATCATCACTTTTATGAAGTTTTACCTTCTACTGGGGAACTGGATTATTGAATTCTGGACACAATAATTTATTGTATTCAACCAGTAATCTGTTGTTATAAAGGTAGTCGAATATTGAAAATTTACAATATTGAAATCTTTATATTTAAAAACAACTACTCTTGTTCTTGTAGTATTTTCATTCTTGACTTTCTTTATTATTCCATGTGTGTATTCATGAATGAGTTGGCACTCTTATCTATACTGGTACTAGGCAGCCCACATTGGAGAATTCATTAAGGGGAGTGTAGGTACAGGTTGAGCACAGGGGCTCTCTAACCCAGGTGCACAGGACTGTTCAACAAGGGTGACACAGGCTAATAACCAAGGGGGATTTTCAGTTCTTATCTGCCTCTGTATGTAAAGCACATGACTTGGAAGATGGGAGCATTTCATGGGCTCATGGAAATAAAGTTATTAAATACACTAAGGTATCTCCCTCGTTCTAATCAAATACTGGCCAGGTAATAAGGAGTGACCCAATTCTAACACATGTCTTTGTTGCCCTAAGTGGTGACTTTGAACTCTTGGATATGTGGCTGGCCAAGAGCATGGGAAATTTGCATTGAGCTGCTTTGAGAAGTGCCCTGGGTTATGTTACACTAGCAGGATTTTATAACAATGGACAGTGGTTGGGAATCCTGTAGGCTCAGATGCTCATTTTGTCTACTATTCCCATGAATGTTGTGTCATAATCCCGTGTCTGAGTTTTAAGTGCAGGTTCAGAATTTCAATATTTGGGCCAAATGCCTGGATACACATCTTGGCTCTAAGTCACAGGAGCAAATGATATTGTTGACATGTGTCTCTGTGCCTCAGTTTTCCATCTGGAGTATGTATATACTAAACATTCAATGAGTTACTATATGTAAATTGTGCAGTGGTCAGAAGGAATTATTTTCTTGGCAGGGTTGGCAGTGATAATTTTCCTGTGTAAATGGGAACGCTGTCTAGTGTGAATAAATAAAAGCACACACACACTCAGATTCACAATTACATTCAATTCCAATTCATACTAATCCCCACCACCCAAGGGCAACCCAGCTGCTTCCAGGGACTGCAGGAACATGAGCAAAGTTCTTTCCCTCGAGATCAGTTTTTCTCACCACACCCCCAATTTTCACTCTCATATGGAATCAGAATT
>JAQZBX010075743.1:0-14543 GCA_029593785.1 Cabassous unicinctus
TTTTTTAAAGGTCTGGACTGGGAGACCATTTAAATCAATCAGTCATTTCATTTTATCAATAAGTATACTTGTTTCATCAATAAGAACACTGAAGACTACAGTTGTGAATTAAACCCAGATCTCTGGACTCCAAAACTTGTACTGTTTCTACCACATTACTCTGCACTGAAGAAAGATCTTAGTCAAAGCCCTGATACTTTTTTTAAAAGAGAGAGTAAAGAACTGTCTCTGAATGATGTTTGTTTTGTATTATAGTGATTATATCCAGTAAGCTCTTTCTAGTGAATTACTGATCTCCATCTCCTGAAAATTTAATCAGAATTCTTAACCAAATCTCTAAACTGACTTAAACAGCAACAAAAAATGAGTTGTACTAGGGTAACTTGAGACTAATATATCCTGCACATGTTATTGTACATCATAAATAAAATATTTTTAGCTTTTTATACTGTGTAATGGAGTTCCAATTTAACTGTTATTTGATATAATTTGGTTTTCTAAGGAAATCTATTTTGAGCAATTTTTAGATGTACTGTATTTCTAAGAAATATAAATGCAGTTCTATCAAAATTCAAAGAAAAACATTTTACTTTTTATGAATGTGGCTTGATACAGCAGGAAAATACATAATAAAATATCGAAGGTATAATGATTTGTTTTTTTCAATTAAAAGCAAGTGTTTTTTTTTTGTATGAAAAATAATCACAGAATACTGACCACAGGAACAATTTACCAGTTGCACTGAGTAATTATTGTTCATATACTATAATGTTGTTATTTTATATTTATCTGGTCCCCTTCAGCTCTTTTTTGGTTACTATTTGCATGGAACACCTTTTTCCAACCTTTCACTTTTAACCTGGTTGTGTCCTTACGTCTGAGGTGGGTCTCTTGTAGACAATATATAGAGCTCATATTTTTTTATCCATTCTATCAGTCTATGTCTTTTGATTGGGGAGTTCAATCCATTAACATTCCGTGTTATTGCTGTAAAGGCATTACTTACTTCATCCATTTTGTGCTTCGGCTCTCTGTTGTCATATCATTCTATTATCTGTCTTCTTATTCTTTAGTTTACCCTTCCTAATAATCTTCATTTCTAAACTCTTCTCCAAATCTCTTGCCCTTGTTTTTTCCTTTCAGGCTGCAGCACCCCCTTTAGTAACTCTTGCAAATCTGGTCTTTTGGTAACATATTCTGTCAGTTTTTGTTTGTCTGTGAAGACTTTGAACTCACCCTCATTTTTGAAGGACAGCTTTGCAGGATAAAGAAATTCTTGGCTGGCAGTTCTTCTCTTTCAGTACCTTAAATACATCATACCACTTTTTTCTTTCCTCCATGGTTTCTGATGAGAGGTTAGCACTTAATCTTATCAAGTTTCCCTTGTATGTGATGCTCTGCTTTTCTCTTGCTAGCTTTCAGAATCCTCTCCTTATCTCTGATGCTTGTCATTTTAAATAGTAGATGTCTCTGGGTAGCTCTATTTGGATTTATTCTGTTTGGGGTACACTGTCCTTTTTCAATATTGATATTTATGTCTTTCATAAGGCTTGAGAAATTTTTGGTCATTATTTCCTCAAATACTCTTTCTGCCTCTTTTCCATTCTCTTCTTCTGGGACACCAATAATGCAAATGTTTGTACATTTCGTGTTGTCATTCAATTCCCTGAGATTCTGTTCCATTTTTTCCATTCTCTTCCATTTCTTTAATCCTGTCTTTTCCAATTCAGATGTTCTGTCTTCAAAACCACTATTTCTGTCTTCAAGCAATTCAAATCTGCTCTTACATGCCTCGAATGTATTTTTAATCTCATCTATCCTGTGTTTCATTCCCATAAGTTTTGTTACTTTTCTTTGCAACCTTTCAAATTGTTCTTTATGCTCTCCCAGTGTCTTCTTAATATCCTTTATTTCTTTAGTCATATTTTATTTAAAATTTTTGAAGTGATTTAGGAGAGTTGTGTGATTATCACTGATTAATTGTATTAAATCCTCTGTCTCTTCAGGATATTTTGTTTGTGCTTTCAGCTGGGCTATCTCTTTTCCTAGTATGGCTTGTAATTTTTTGCTGATGTCTAGGCATCTGAATATGTTGGTGAATTTGCGCTAATGGCTAATTTCTCTCTTGCCTATTTTTTTTCACAGCTCTTCTTAGATATTTGTTTCAACTTATTCTGTTTTTAAAACTGCCCAGCTTAAGTTTTCAAAATCGCTAGTTGGGCACATATTCACTAGTTGGGCACATATTTTCTCCCAGGGTTTGGATACAGAGAGCGGGAAGTTTTTGTCCATGCAATTTCCAGACCGGCCAGCAGATGGCGCAAGTCAGAGCACCTTTCCACAGAGGTGTTTCAGTCTTGGCTTTCCTGTGTTCCTGTGTTGAATCTCCAGACTGGAGATTCAAAGCAGGCTCTGCTGGCCGAATTCACTGAAGAAAAGCACCCTGACCTCCTCTCCCATTTCCCTTGAAACAGCTGACAGGTATGAAGATATATGTTCCCCTCTCAGTTAGCTGCAGTGAGCCAATGTTCCACCCCAGCTTAACATCTTGGGAGTGGGGGACAGGAGCCCCTCCCGGCTGCCACGGGGGCTTGGTAACTCATGTTTGTTGCTTCAGCCTCTTCATCTCTCCATCCCTCACCCTCCCAGGAGTTGCACAGCACTGTCCTGGTCTGCTGACCCCCAAAACAGGCCCCTCAGAATCGTTCATCTCTTTCCCCACTGTTCCCATGAGAGCATTCAGCTCCGCTTGTTAGTCCATTGTCATCTTCCCACAATCCTCTGTGTTTTTTGATAAGAGTATTTTTCCTAATCTAAAAGTTATCTTTCCTTTTTCCAATTCATAAGACCAAGAATAAACAAATTCAAAATGTTATTAAAAGGCATATTTAAAATGCAGAAGAATCTAGCATTAGAGACAATACTTTTAGAAAAAATATATGCACCAATTTTTACAGTAAAAAAATTAGGATTTACTGTTTACCTTAAAAAGCTCTTTTTTCAGCATATCCTCAACCTGCCACCTGGAACTTAGAGGTGAAGGCTGAGGCCCTAGCAGACATCTTGGATCACGAGATGAGGGTTATACTCACGGAATGGCAGAACAGTGAGCCAAAAGGAGCCAGAATCCATCACTTTTTGTGGACTTCTTTGCCTTTGGCAGTTTTTTAATGTGAAAAAGAAATGAATTTCTATTTTGTTTAAGCCACTATTATTTTGCATTTCTCTGCTATATGCAACCAAACATCACATTAACTCTCAGATTAGTATAATTTCAAATTGTATTTTAGAAAATGGAAATAGTCAATAATGCCAATTAGTTATAGTTTTCTTAATTCTTGTTTTTAAATATAATTAACCATCATGTTTTCATTATGTTTCTGCAGTATACAATAAGCAGGGTTGATGCTACCTATTTTGACTTATTAAATATATTTATTTATTTAAATAAATATTAAATATATTTAATATATTTTTTACATATTTATTAAATTTATTTATTTACTAATTTATTAAATATGTTATTTGCCTAGGCATATATCTCATTAATATTACATATATTATTAGTGAAAAAATATGTATTGATCCATGATGTATCTCCTGCATCATTTTATTTCATTCATTTCATCAAATATTTAGTGAGAATCTGTATGGCTAGGCACATCTTTGTATCCTTAACAAATGCTAATTGTTAAGGATACAAAGATGAATAAGAAAATAAACCTTGCAAGGCAGGGAGGACTAGACACAGGGGAAACACTACCTGTTATCTTACCAACAACCTTTCCCACCTATCGTCTTTCCTGCCAACAGAGCCCCATTCTGGTACAGTTGGAATTACACTGATCTCTAGGAGAATAGGCTCTTTTCCTAGGCCTAGGAGATGAATGATGATTGGTCTAAACCAGTAGTGGTGATCTCATTGTCCTTAGACAATTATTGGCCTAAGGTTGTACATCTTGCCAGTTTTGGCTAATGAGATATAAGTGGAAATCTCTGTTGTCATTCTTCCACCATTCTTCTGACTTGGATACTACTAATGTAACACTATTACTGCAGCAACCATCTTGCATCCAGGAAGGAAAGGCCAAATAAATTGCAGAAATGGTGCAATTCTGACATTATTATTGCACTATCTCCAGACATCTTGTTACATGAGAAGAAAATAATGGTGTACCTTTTAGCTATTGTTTTCTGTAATTTGCAGTTGACATAGTTTCTGATATACAAAAATACATTTATAAAACAGGCAATAACTACTATAATAGAAAATGAACAAAGGCTTAGTAGAGTAGGGAAAAAAATGTGCCTAAATATGCTTGAGGACACTAAGAAGGCTGTGCAAAAAAGATGAGGCTTGAACTTATAGGCACTCTTATACCTAAAATGTTATGGTGCGTAAGGTGAAATGGTGGCAAATGAGATTCAACAGATAAGTAGGCATAAAAGATGAAAACTCATGTAGATCAGGCTAAAGAGTGTGGGTTTTATTTTATATGTGATGAGGAGGCCTTTGAAACATTTTTAGCATTGTAATGATATCAGATATTGTGATTTACAAATATTATCCTAGCTTTACTATAAGAAGGCTGGTGGTAGATAAAGAGGTAATAAGACCTGAAAAAGAAGAATAGATGTGATGAGGGTCTGAACTTAATGGGAAGTAAGGGAGAGAGAGGACTCCAGGAAGACTTCTCAGCTGCCTGAGTGATTGTGCCATTCATTGCAAGAAGGAATTCAGTTTGGGGATCAGATTTTGGGTGAAGCTCAATTAAGATATGTTGAGGGGGGAGGGTGTAGCTCAGTGGTTTAGCGTCTGATTCCCATGTACGAGGTCCTGGGTTCAATCCCCGGTACCTCCTAAAACGAAAAAAAGAAAAGGTCTGTTGAATGTAGAGTATAGAATGTGGGTAGGACCTCCAGGTGGAGGTGCCTAGAAGTCACTGAGAAGTAGAGGTCAGGAGCCAAAACATGAAGACCAGCTAAAGGTAAACATTTCAGACATAATTTTGGGCAAAGCCAATGTTTAAGGAAAAAGTAGAAGAAAGGAAAAAAAGACTATGGAGAAGATGGAGTAGAAGAGATGCAAGAAGTAAAAGTATTAGAGAAGGTAATATGCTAGATGTCAAAAGAGAACATTACAAAACAATTCAAATATTCCAGTCAGGCCAAATAAGGTTATACCTGAAATATAATTAGTAAAAACTCCAATGGCCAATTATCAGGATTCATTTTACTTGATTTACTAGCAGCAGAAGTAGCAATTTTTTAAAAAAAAAGAATCGAACGCTGGACCTCCTACATGTTATATGGGAGCCCAATCTCTTGAGCCACATCCGTTTCCCAGAAGTAGCAATTTTTGATCATAGTTGAATCCACCCTCTTGAAAAAATTTTCTTCATTTGCCTTCCAGGACAGTGCTCTCTTTTGGTTCTCCTCTTATTTCAGTGCCTACTCCTCTTTTTTTTTTTTATTGATTCCACATCATCTCCCTGAACTTTAAACTTTAGATGGCTCCCAGGGAACAGTCCTTGGATCTCTTTTCCACCCTCTTTCCCTTGAAGATTCGATCCAGTCTTATGGATTTAAATACTATCTAAATGCTGATGACTTCCAAATTTATATCTCCAGTCTGAGCATCTCTCTGATCTCCAAATTTATATATCTAATTCAATACTTAACATCCCCATTTGTATATCACATAGGATCTCAAACTTAGCTTATTCAAAACAAAACTTCTGATTTTCACCACAAAATATGCTCATAACTGTCTTTTCTAATTCAGTAATGGTCACCAATCTGACTGTAGTAAATAATTACTGATGACTGGGTATAAAGAATAACAAGCATTTCCTTGATTTGAATTCATATGGACCTTCTGGTAAAAAAGATACTAAAAAAATAAGTTATTTGGCTGAGGTATTGTGTGTTGGTGTTTTAGTAGAAGCTGTTCTTGTAAACATTTAAAAGACCTAAGGGAGAGAGAATATTTACTTTACAATAATTCACTATGGGTTTTGTTTTTCTAATATATTCGTTAATTAGCTTACATTTCATTACTTATATATTAAAGATTCCATGACTAAGATTAAAATATGATAAGAGCGTGAATATTCTTGCTGTCCTGATTTTGTGATAATCAGGGTAGCCTAAACATTCACTATATTAGAAACCATGCATGTGTCCCCAGACCTAGTTTTTTTCCCTAGGTCTGGGTTTTTACAATGCTGGTGATAAACTAAGCCTGATTTATTATATGACCATCCTGTATGGGAAAAGACTGTAACTCTAGGTATCTTTGGTCAACCTTAAGAGATATAGCAGGGGGACGGATGTGGCTCAGGTGGTTGGGTGTCCGTCTCCCAAATGGAGGGACCTGGGTTCAATCCCTGGGACCTCCCGGTAAAAATTAAAAAAAGGAAAATATAGAAGGCATGTGGGCCACTAGGCCCTGTGCGCGGGTGAGCTGCCAGGCCCCGCAAGCCACGCAGCAAGATGATGATGTAACAGGAGACTGACACAAGGGAGAGCCAAGACGAGACACGCGGAAAAACCAGGAACTAAGGTGGCACAGGCAGTAGGACGCCTCTCTCCCACATCGGAGGTTCCAAGGATCGAATCCCAGAGAAGACAGGAGGAGAAGGATGAGAAGAGAGGGCAGGAAATGGACACAGAGAGTTGCCCAGTGAATGGACACAGAAACAGCAAAAACTGAGGGGGGGTGTAAAAATGTATGAAAGTAAATAAATAAATAAATCCTTAAAAAAAAAGTATAGGGGAGTAAGATAAGGACTATAGTTAGTAGTAATCCTTTGAAGATGCTCTTTCATTATTTGTTAACAAATGTTTCACAACAATGCAAAATATTTGTGGTGGGGTGATGTGTGAGAGCCCTGTATGACGTTATGCATGTTTGTTTTTTAAGTTCATAATGTTTACTGAACATTTATAGTTTATGTATGTTCATGTATGAATGATATACTTCAATAAATTGTTTCAAAAATATGATAAGAACTGGAAATATTAGTAAAATATAATTTTTGATTAAAAATTGTTACAATCAGATTTGAATTGAGAACTTGTGTTCCTCCAATTTGCAAGGTTCAAAGCTCTATTTTGCTCATAGATTTGATCCTGCCTGCAGTCACCTGTCTTATAAGTGCATAGAGGCCTTCTAGGACAAAACAAAACAAAGCAAAACAACATCTGCTAGAAAGGGATTCTTGCAACCCTCCAACTTCTCACTTAAATACAATAGTAAACATTTGTTGTTTGCCTCCACTCTATTTGTATTTCCCTCTTTCAGCAATAGCTCTACATTTGTGGATGGTGATCCTCTGATTTAGTCCAGATCTAAGTGGATATCGAGGCCCTGGAACAGAGCAGGTTATTCAGATTTATGCCAATCATTTTCCTGGCCATTCTGATGGCTGAAAACATCGCTTAAATGTGTCTAATCATGAAACCTAGGAAAAAGGCTCTCTCTTCTGTGGACCCGAATAATGGAACATGTGAAAACAGAGCTAATACACCTATCTAGCTGTCATGAGGAAAGAATAGAATGGCTAGGGGCTACCATCTGGAGACTGAAAATAAAGACAGTACAGAAGAGGGGCTGAGTCACAAGGGGCTGCTTTGAGAACTGAAAGCAGCTATGAGTGATACATAAACTCATACAACTCTACCCTTAGACCTGGGGTTCTTAACCTTTTTTTGTTCCATGGACCCCTTTGCCAGTCAGGTGAAAACCACAGACCCCTTACTAAGTCCACACTATACTGTGTATTATTTAATATATATATCACACCCACACCAAGTCCCCACAAGAATAATGCTGTTTTGAATTTCAGTTCAAGCTTACAGACTCCTTGTTAAGAACCCCTGCCTTAGACATATGAGCCAGTAATATGTTATGTTTTCTGTTGCTTACAACTGAAAGAATCATAAATCGGCTCTTATAAGATCACAGAGGGAAAAAATACAATAATCTCATAATAGCAATCAAAGCTAGGTCTCAGCACCAACCTCATCATAACCTGGGAGGAACTCCCACTAAATACAAATGCACTATCATTGATTTCATAGGTACTATCTTAAAGGTCCTGTAAATGTCATAGGTGGATCATCCACAATGTTGCTAGAAATAAAGTAAGACTTTCTCCCAGGAAGTATGCATAAATTCACATTGTCATAGCCTCACTAGCTGTCCCAAGATTAGAAAAGCAATATCTATGTCAAAGAGAAAGCGACAGAGGTATTGTCCCACAGCATGGAGCCATAGCACTCTCTCTCATTGCTATCACTTACTTCTCGACCTTCTTCCCTCACTCCATAACCCTTGACCCTTTCTATAGCTACTCAGTGACTATGCCTCTTAGAAAAAACAATTGAGAAAAAAATCGGAGTAGGATAGTAATACTCTACCCAGGGAAACTCATCCTTTTAGTAAAATAGCATAGAAGGAGGCAAGTAGCAATACTGGATTTCTAATTTTTTCATGTCATGTATTTTCTCCATCAATTCAGTCAGTATCCCAAGGAGAAAATTCCATCTCAGGACACCAACAGAGTCATACTAGACATTTTTTAAAAACCCTTCTAGACAAAGACAGTAATTGAGATAAAAAGGATATTTGACTGGCATCCTTGAAGATTCAGTTTGGAGACAGCAGCATTCTGCATATTCTGTCTTTTGGTAACTGTGGTAGACGGAATCCTGTACCCCAATGAAAGTCATGTTCTTAATCTTAATCTGTGGTCCCGTGGGTATGAACCCACTTGCAAACAGGACCCTTTGAAAATGTATTATCAGTTAAGGTGTAGACTCATTTGTGAATAGGATCTTTAAAGATCCTATTTAGGTGTGGCCTTAATCTGTATTACTGGAAAACTTATTATGAGGAGCCACAAGAAGGAAGTCATCAGAAACCAGAAGAGCAGACACAAGGAGAGATGCCAAGCAGAAATGCAAGCCAAGGAACCCCAAGGATGGTGGCAAGCCAGTGCCAGAACACTACAGACTTTGGGGAGAAGTAAGGCATTGCTGAAGCCTTGATTTCAGACTACTGGCTTCTGAAACCATAAGCCAATAAATTGCTGTTGTTAATTTGCATCCACTGAGTGGTATTTGTCACAGAAGCTTCCAAACTAAGACAGTAATCAATGGCCTCCTTTCATTCAAGAATAGGATTACAGACATGACCTACTATTATAAATAGGCTACAGGAGGAGTTAAAAGCAAAGATGGTTAAAGTTATTATCATGCAGAAAATAAAACACAACTGCAGCAAAAACATAACTTATTCAGAGAACAAAGAAAAAAAAACTTCCAAACCATTGTGGGAAAATTGAAAGAGAGGTTGTGTTTTTTGTTTTGTTTTGTTTTGTTTTATAAATTAAGGAGAAAATGAAAGATGTATACAGGGAAGGAAAACCCAAACTAAATACTATAAGCATTTTTAGAGAAAACTAAAGCATAGTAAAGAATAGAAATAAAAGCAACCATCCAAGACATAGCCAACAAAACATTTCTTGGGTTGAAAAATACCTGGATTAAGGAGATAAAATGTGTTCTTGTTGTTACAAGCACAATCGGGGGGGAAAAAAAGCTCTATATCTAGATATATAAAGGCAAATTTTGTGAAATCTAAGGGTTAATTTTTATAGTCCGATGAGCATCTAAGTAGAATTTTTAAATTATGCACAGAGGAGAGAAAGTCAGATTGGTATATTTTGCCACTGCACTAAATTTGAGAAGTCAATGATAAAATCCACGTTGAACTGAAGATCTATTGTGAACTCATTATTCTATCAGTAACCAAAATATTATTCATGTGTAAAGGAAAAACAAATAAACAGAAGAACATTCTCATAAATGCAAGGATTTAGAAGGTAATTTACCCGTTATCGTCCCGAAAAAATGACTTGAAGAAAAATGACAGGCTTTTGAAAAATGATTCAAAACAGAGAACTCAAGTAGAGAAGTTCATATAATTTAAAAAACATATTAGCAAAGAAACCTGAAATTTTAAGTTATATGGTTATGAAAATGTAAATGCCAAAAGTAATTATTGGAAAAGAAGACAGATAATATCAATATTAGTTACACAAATCTAAAAAACTAAGATTATTTTCCCAGGCACTGGGATTTAGGAGAAGAGGAGGAGGAAATAAAGGTGTGATAAATTTCTCCTTTTATGAAAGTAATGAGGAGATCCAATTTATTTCTTGATACTTAGGGGGAAATTATCTCAAGGTCATTTTTATAATTTAAAAATAATCATCATGAAACAAAATTTTAAAATTTAATTTTACGCTAAAATATTTCAGAAACCAAGTCAAAAGACAACAACCTAGGTAAAAAATAATTGAACATATGATATGGGCCATCTTAGTTAATATGTAAGAGTGATTTTTTGAAAAGTCTATATAGTTCACTTAAAAGGTATGCTACAAAAGAGTGTTTTTGTATTTAAAAATTAATATCTATGCATAAATATACATGCACTCACAGATTAAAAATTAAAACTAAAAGAATATACATTACAATGTGATGTATTTAATAACTGGCTATTTCTGAGTGGCAGAGTTTTGGAGAATTTTTCTATTATTCCTTTGACTTACATGTAGTTTCTAAAATTTTAACAATGCCTTCTTAACTCATTCATTTACTTAACCAATATTTACTGAGTACCAACTATGCGCCAGGCGGTGTTGTAGGCACTGAAGCAAAGCACTCAACAAAACAGATGGCAAGTCCTACAAGAAATAAACAAAATAAGTAAATGATATTGTATATAACAAGAGAATTTGTGGTATAGAAAAAAACAATGCAAGGAAACAGAATAAGGAATTCTGGAGCAGAGCTGACGCAGTTTTTTAAAAGATGGCATGGCAAAGCCTCACTGTGAAGGTGCTATTGAGCAAAGATTTCAAGGAGATGAGAGAGCAAATATAAAGATATCGGATGGGAAAGCAGGCTAAGCCGAAGATGCAGCAAAAACAAAGGCTCTAAAACTGAAGCATTCCTGGCAAGTCTGAAAAATAGGAGTAAAAAAATCAATGTAAGTTTCAAAAAATACATATTAAATATGTATTTTAAAAAACCACTTACTGAAAATCAGTGTCAGAAATTTGAATATTCTATATGCTCAGAATTGTGGAAAAATATTTTTCTAATTATAAAAATACTATGCATTTAGTATAAAACATTTATCAAATGCAGACATTTGGAAGGAATTTTTTTTTAATTAGCCACTGGTACACTAACTTGAGATCTTCTTCCTGTTCTAGTAGCCATAATCCTACATGAGCACTATTCTCACTGTGATATTTAGAGCCTTGGATTATCCAGGATAAATAGGATTTTAAAGACACCTAATCAGTACATCTGTAGTATGGTTCTCAACTCTATTTTATCAGAATTAACTGGGAAACTTGATAAAATGCAGATTTCTGGATCATACCTCATTGTGAATCAGAATCTGGGAGAGGAATCTGGAAACCTGACTCTTAAAATGACCCCAGATGATTCTTAAGCACAGTAAAATTTGAAAACTACTGACCTAGTTTAACAAATAGCAGAGATAATTTAACAGAAAAATTATATTTAGTATCTTCTACTAACTAAGATTAATCTCTTAAATTTCCCTCATTCCTAAGTTTACTATTTCACAATTTAGGCAGGGCATTTTATCTGAGAGTCCCAATATATTTCAAATCATGATGCTCTTAAAAGCTTAGATGATAAAATAGGTCACAACAAGTACAGTAATAACCTAAGTTTAAATCCTGGATTAGGTTGCAAATAGAAAAGAATAATGTCATTATGGAAGCTCCAGTTTGAGCTCACCAAATGACCACTTACACTGATTTGAATTTCAGTTTGATCAGGAAAGAAAACCAGGAATTATACGTAAGAACAAGTACAGTTTATCAGAAGAACAAGATCCTTATTCAAAGAGTTGGAAAAGTGAATGCAGTTATCTTCATCATCCATCTACATACCATATTTATTTATACTTTCCTACATTTTAACCACTAAAATGAGAATTATATGGATGTGAATTATGGAATTAGAGTTTTCTAGTTGCTTGGAGGATTACAAAGTTCCCTACACTGCAATTTGGAAATGACTTGATTTGACCGAAGAAGTAATACACTTTACCTGAACAACATGGTCATTCATGTACCTTCAGTCTGACCAACGGAAAATACAGGAGAGGGAAATCACACATTTTCACCCACAAAATAAGAAATGAGAAGTAAATATTCCATTGAGAGAGAAAATATGAAAGTAAATAAATCATTACTTTAAAAATCTATAGGGTTGTTCCTATAATAGGATGTGGCAAAAAAGTGTGTAACCTTATATTTGTAAATGGAATTATTCTTCACTGGCCTGTGAAGACTTGAGAAGTTATGCCACTAATGTTTTTCTGTAAACCCAAGGACCACCTCCCCTCCTTTTAATTGGTCTGCTGGGTTTTAAATATGGGTCTTTAGCCAATTGACTAAAAAAGAAATAAAGAAAAGAACAGGCTCTGCAACCAGAGGAAAATCATTTGGCAGATTATGCAGCTTTGGAAGGATCACTAAGGTTTCTTCTTTGGATATTACGAGAGTATTATATAGTAAACCAAGTGTAACCATGTGGAAGAATCAAGTCAGTTATGACCTCAGTACTGCAGTAACTAAGGCGTGGGTATAGAAGTTTGTTGGTATCTGTGACAGTTATTGGGTAAATTCTCATTTATTATGCTATAAAATCTTAGTAACTGACTTAGTCATTTGCTATTTTGTAGCATATCTACTGAAATAAAAATATCCTATGGAGAAAAAAGAGATGACTTCAGATTATGAACTCTATTTAAATAATAGCTTAAACTGGGGTCCAGTTCTGGACAAAGAATGTAAAAAGTCAGAACTGTCTTCTATGAGATGAAAAGTGTGTTTAGGCTTAAAAAAGATACAGTATATTTTTAAAAATAAAAGATTTCAAAAAATGAAATCTCCTGAGTCTGTGAAACTCAGGATTCCCTTTGGCAGAAAAAGTCACTTAAACTGGCATTACCATGTTTTAAGCAAAGGGTGTTGTGGCAGTTTGATATTATTTATGAATTCCAAAAAGAGATATTGATTATGTCTGTAAACTGGTCTGTTCCTCTGGGTGTTGTATTAGATTTGATTGTATTAGATTCAGCTGAGATGTCTTTGATTAAATTATGTTAAGATTAGGGCTTTGATTCGACCACATCATTAGAGCGACTCAGAGTTGAGTCTCCACCCCCTTGGTGGGCTATATACATGGACGCTCAATCAAGAACATGGAAGTAGATACACAGAGAAGATATGCAGAGGAAGAGAGACAGCTCCATGGACACCGCAGAGGCCTGGGAAGAGAGATGAGCCGTTTGCCTGATAGTTTATAGCCGACTTTGTGAAGAGAGCTGAGCAGCTGAACCCTATGCCAGCCTACAGCTGAGACTGGAAGATGCTGGATCGACAGAGCCTTAAGAGGGAAGAGGAAGGCTTGAACCCTCCTAGACTTTGCCTGCCATCTTGCTTCAACATGTGGCAATAGAGTTTGGTAAAAAGTAACCTTGAGTTGAACTCTTTAGGGCCTTGTAACTGTAAGCTTTTACCCTCAAAAATACCCTTTATAAAAGCCACCAGATTTCTCGTACTTTGCATCAGCACCCCTTTGTCTGCTAATACAAGTGTTAAAAATTATTTTGGCAAGTGCTCGGAGAAAAACTAGCAAACGAAATCAAATAGATACTTTGAAGCTCTAAAATGAAAAAAAAAAATCGCCTACATGAAGTCAATAAACTTAAAAAATGTCTTCAATGTTTGGCTCCAATTACATTAGCAGAAGGCTTGAAATTAGTCCTAAAGTTTAATAAGTAAATTAAGGTGGGGACGATGTATATATCAGACAGGTGACTATCTTACTTAATAGCCCATATGTCAAAAATTATGTCCTTAGCCATCATAAAATTGTCCCTAAAGATGAATTAAGGTATTAAATATTGGAGGTGAAACATTATGTCCAAAAAGCTATTACTATTTCAATGTAAATATTAATATTAATGAAATGTATCTATTATCACATTTTCATGGTACACCCAAGCAATGTTTCAAAAGTGGAATTGTTCTTGGACATTACCAGCTCAAGAGGCATCCAGATCCAATGACTTAATGTACTTGATATGAGTGCTTCTCCCACTCTTCTTTGCATAAGAGTCACTGGGAGGCTTGGTAAAACTCAGCTTCCTGGGTCCCTCCCCCAGAGATTCTGACTGGGTAGGGGCAGAGTCTGAGAATCTGCATTTCCAACAAGCTTCCAGGTAATGCTGATGCTAAAGGTTTAAAGTAGACTTTGAGTAGCACTGAACTAGATGGCATATGGTACCAAAATGGGAGAAAGCCTAGGAAATACCCATATCCAGCTTTACAGTTTTACCTAAGGGTAACCATAATCTAGGCTTCAGAGTGAACTTCTGAAAGCATCTTACTTCCAGTATTCTTTTTTTTTTTTTTTTT